>CM044897.1:53395348-53432954 GCA_024500145.1 Gentiana dahurica var. dahurica
ATATTTATTGTTCTGGTCGATATCACATCAGTACTTCAAAGAGAATTACAAACGTTTTTTTTCGTACTTATTTTGGTACCCATAGAGTACTTAACGGTGTGATTCTGGCCTCCGTTTTTCTTGCCGTTTGCGCCTTCGTGCCTTATTTATCGTTCTGGTCGATATCACATCAGTACATCAAAGAGAATTACAAACGATTTTTTTCGTAACTTTTTTAGTACCCATAGAGTACATAACGGTGTGAATTTTGATTCCTTGTACAAGGCCATTTTGGCCTCCGTTTTGATTGCCGATTGCGCCGGCGTGCCTTATTTATTGTTCTGGTCGATATCACGTCAGTACTTCAAAGAGAATTACAAACGTTTTTTTTGTACTTTTTTTGTACCCATAGAGTACTTAACGGTGTGACTTTTGATACCTTGTACAAGGCCATTCTGGCCTCCGTTTTGCTTGCCGTTTGCGCCGGCGTGCCTTATTTATCGTTCTGGTCGATATCACATCAGAACTTTAAAGAGAATTACAAACATTTTTTTTCGTACTTTTTTTCGTACCCATAGAGTACTTAACTGTGTGATTTTTGATTCCTTGTACAAGGCCCTTCTGGCCTCCGTTTTGCTTGCCGTTTGTCTGCGGCCTTATTTATCGTTCTGGTCGATATCACATCAGTACTTCAAAGAGAATTACAAACGTTTTTTTTCGTACTCTTTTTTGTACCCATAGAGTACTTAACGGTGTGATTTTTGATTCCTTGTACAAGGCCATTCTGGCCTCCGTTTTGCTTGCCGTTTGCGCCGGCGTGCCTTATTTATCGTTCTGGTCGATATCACATCAGTACTTCAAAGAGAATTACAAACGTTTTTCTTCGTACTTATTTTTGTACCCACAGAGTACTTTACGGTGTCATTCTGGCCTCCGTTTTGCTTGCCGTTTGCGCCGGCGTGCCTTATTTATCGTTCTGGTCGAAATCACATCAATACTTCACAGAGAATTACAAACGTTTTTTTCGTACTCTTTTTTGTACACATAGAGTACTTAACGGTGTGATTTTTGATACCTTGTACAAGGCCATTCTGGCCTCCGTTTTTCTTGCCGTTTACGCCGGCGTGCCTTATTTAACGTTCTGGTCGATATCACATCAGTACTTTAAAGAGACTTACAAACATTTTTTTTCTTACTTTTTTTGTACTTAACTGTGTGATTTTTGATTCCTTGTACAAGGCCATTCTGGCCTCCGTTTTGCTTGCCGTTTGCGCCGGCGTGCCTTATTTTTCGTTCTGGTCGATATCACATCAGTACTTCAAAGAGAATTACAAATGTTTTTTTCGTACTCTTTTTTGTACCCATAGAGTACTTAACGGTGTGATTTTTGATTCTTGTACAAGGCCATTCTGGCCTCCGCTTTTGTTTGCCGCTTACATCAAGGCCTTTATTTATCGCTCGTCGATATCACATCAAGACATCAAAGAGAATTACAGACTCTTTTTTGTACCCATAGAGTACTTAACGGTGTGATTTTTGATCCTTGTACAAGGCCATTCGCCTCCGCTTTGTTTGCCGCTTACGCCGGCGTGCCTTATTTATCGTTCTGGTCGATATCACATCAGTATTTAAAGAGAATTACAAACATTTTTTTTTCGAACTTTTTTTTCGTACCAATAGAGTACTAAACTGTGTGATTTTTGATTCCTTGTACAAGGCCATTCTGGCCTCCGTTTTGCTTGCCGTTTGCGCCGGCATGCCTTATTTATCGCTCGTCGATATCACATCAAGATTTCAAAGAGAATTACAAACGTTTTTTCAGACTTTTTTTGTACCCATAGAGTACTTATCGGTGTGATTTTGATTCTTGTACAAGGCCATTCCGCCTCCGCTTTTCTTGCCGCTTATACCGAGGCCTTATTTATCGCTCGGTCGATATCACATCAAGATTTCAAAGAGAATTAAAATGTTTTTTTTCAGACTTTTTTGTACCCATAGAGTACTTAACGGTGTGATTTTTGATCCTTGTACAAGGCCATTCGCCTCCGCTTTGTTTGCCGCTTACACCGGCGCTCCTTATTTATCGTTCCGTCGATATCACATCAAGATTTCAAAGAGAATTACAAACGCTTTTTATTTTTGTACCCATAGAGTACTTATCGGTGTGATTCTGGTCTCCGCTTTTTCTTGCTTATACCAGGCGCGTTTTATTTATCGCTCGTCGATATCACATCAAGACTTCAAAGAGAATTTCAGAATTTTTTAGTACCCATAGAGTACTTAACGGTGTGAATTTTGATTCTTGTACAAGGCCATTTTGGCCTCCGCTTTGATTGTCGATATACCGGGCGAGCCTTATTTATCGTTCGGTCGATATCACATCAAGATTTCAAAGAGAATTACAAACGCTTTTTTTTGTACTTTTTTTGTACCCATAGAGTACTTAACGGTGTGATTTTTGATATTTGTACAAGGCCATTCTCGCCTCCGCTTTGCTTGCCATTTGCGCCAAGGCGTGTTTTATTTATCGCTCGTCGATATCACATCAAGCTTTAAAGAGAATTACAAACATTTTTTTCAGATTTTTTCGCACTCCATAGAGTACTTAATCGTGATTTTTGATTCTTGTACAAGGCCATTCGCCTCCGCTTTGTTTATGGGTTTGCGCCAAGCGTTTTATTTATCGCTCGTCGATATCACATCAAGATTTCAAAGAGAATTACAAACATTTTTTTCAGACTTTTAGTATCCATAGAGTACTTAACGGTGTGATTTTTGATTCCTTGTACAAGGCCATTCTGGCCTCCGTTTTGCTTGCCGTTTGCGCCGGCGTGCCTTATTTATCGTTCTGGTCGATATCACATCAAGATTTCAAAGAGAATTACAAACGTTATACTTTTTTTGTACCCATAGAGTACTTAACGGTGTGATTTTTGATTCCTTGTACAAGGCCATTCTAGCCTCCGTTTTGCTTGCTGCTTATACCGGCGTGCTTTATTTATCGCTCGTCGATATCACATCAAGATTTCAAAGAGAATTACAAACGTTCAGACTCATTTTTGTTCCCTATAGATTACTTAACGGTGTGATTTTTGATTCCTTGTACAAGCCCTTGCCGCCTCCGCTTTTGTTTGCCATTTGCGCCGGCGTGTTTTATTTATCGCTCGTCGATATCACATCGAACTTTAAAGAGAATTACAAACATTTTTTTCATACTTTTTTCGTACTCCATAGAGTACTTAATGTGTGATTTTTGATTCTTGTACAAGGCCATTCGCCTCCGCTTTGCTTTGCCGTTTGCGCCGGCGTCTTATTTATCGCTCGTCGATATCACATCAAGATTTCAAAGAGAATTACAAACATTTTTTTCAGACTTTTTAGTACCCATAGAGTACTTAACGGTGTGATTTTTGATTCTTGTACAAGGCCATTCTGGCCTCCGTTTTGCTTGCCGCTTGTGCCGGCGTGTTTTATTTATCGTTCGGTCGATATCACATCAAGATTTCAAAGAGAATTACAAACGTTTTTTTCGAACTCTTTTTTGTACCCATAGAGTACTTAACGGTGTGATTCTCGCCTCCGCTTCGCTTTGCTTATGCCATGCTCCTTATTTATCGCTCGTCGATATCACATCAAGATTTCAAAGAGAATTACAAACCTTTTTTTCAGACTGCTTTTGTACACATAGAGTACTTAACGGTGTGATTTTTGATATCTTGTACAAGGCCATTCTGCCTCCGCTTTGTTTGCTGCTTACGCCGCGTCTTTATTTATCGCTCGTCGACATCACATCAAGATTTCAAAGAGAATTACAAACATTTTTTCAGATTTTTTTTTCAGACCATAGAGTAATTTAATCGTGATTTTTGATTCTTGTACAAGGCCATTCGCCTCCGCTTTTCTTGCCGCTTATACCGCGGCTTTTATTTATCGCTCGTCGATATCACATCAAGATTTCAAAGAGAATTACAAACGTTTTGTCAGACTTTTTTCGTACCCATAGAGTACTTAACTGTGTGATTTTTGATTCTTGTACAAGGCCATTCGGCCTCTGTTTTGCTTGCCGTTTGCGCCGGCGTGCCTTATTTATCGTTTTGGTCGATATCACATCAGTACATCAAAGAGAATTACAAACGTTTTTTTTCGTACTATTTTTTGTACCCATAGAGTACTTAACGGTGTGATTTTTGATCCTTGTACAAGGCCATTCTGGCCTCCGTTTTGCTTGCCGATTGCGCCGGCGTGCCTTATTTATTGTTCTGGTCGATATCACATCAGTACTTTAAAGAGAATTAGAAACATTTTTTGTTCATACTTTTTTTCGTACCCATAGAGTACTAAACTGTGTGATTTTTGATTCCTTGTAAAAGGCCATTCTGGCCTCCGTTTTGCTTGCCGTTTGTGCCGGCATGCCTTATTTATCGCTCGTCGATATCACATCAAGATTTCAAAGAGAACTTTTTTTCAGACTTTTTTGTACCCATAGAGTACTTAACGGTGTGATTTTTGATTCTTGTACAAGGCCATTCGCCTCCGCTTTTGCTTTCCGCTTATACCAAGCGTTTTATTTATCGCTCGTCGATATCACATCAAGATTTCAAAGAGAATTACAAACGTTTTTTCGAACTTTTTTTGTACCCATAGAGTACTTAACGGTGTGATTCTTGTACAAGGCCATTCGCCTCCGCTTTGCTTGCCGCTTATACGCGTTTTATTTATCGCTCGTCGATATCACATCAAGATTTCAAAGAGAATTACAAACGTTTTTTCAGACTTTTTTTGTACACATAGAGTACTTAACGGTGTGATTTTTGATTTTTGTACAAGGCCATTCTCGCCTCCGCTTTGCTTGCTGCTTATACCGGGCGTTTTATTTATCGCTCGTCGATATCACATCAAGATTTCAAAGAGAATTACAAACATTTTTTCAGATTTTTTTCGTACCCATAGAGTACTTAATGTGTGATTTTTGATTCTTGTACAAGGCCATTCTCGCCTCCGCTTTGCTTTCTTTCCGCTTATACCGTGCGTTATTTATCGTTCTGGTCGATATCACATCAAGATTTCAAAGAGAATTACAAACGTTTTTTTCGTACACTTTTTTCTACCCATAGAGTACTTAACGGTGTGATTTTTGATTCCTTGTACAAGGCCATTCTGGCCTCCGTTTTGCTTGCCGTTTGCGCCGGCGTGCCTTATTTATCGTTCTGGTCGATATCACATCAGTACTTCAAAGAGAATTACAAACGTTTTTTTCGTACTATTTTTTGTACCCATAGAGTACCTAACGGTGTGATTTTTGATTCCTTGTACAAGGCCATTCTGGCCTCCGTTTTGCTTGCCGTTTGCGCCGGCGTGCCTTATTTATCGTTCTGGTCGATATCACATCAGTACTTCAAAGAGAATTACAAACATTTTTGTTCATACTTTTTTTCGTACCCATAGAGTACTTAACTGTGTGATTTTTGATTCCTTGTACAAGGCCATTCTGGCCTCCGTTTTGCTTGCCGCTTGTGCCGGCATGCCTTATTTATCGTTCTGGTCGATATCACATCAAGATTTCAAAGAGAATTACAAACTTTTTTTCAGACTTTTTTGTACCCATAGAGTACTTAACGGTGTGATTTTTGATTCCTTGTACAAGGCCATTCTGGCCTCCGTTTTGCTTGCCGTTTGCGCCGGCGTGCCTTATTTATCGTTCTGGTTGATATCACATCAGTACTTCAAAGAGAATTATGAACGTTTTTTTTTCATACTCTTTTTTGTACCCATAGAGTACTTAACGGTGTGATTTTTGATTCCTTATACAAGGCCATTCTAGCCTCCGTTTTGCTTGCCGTTTGCGCCGGCGTGCATTATTTATCGTTCTGGTCGATATCACATCAGTACTTCAAAAAGAATTACAAACGTTTTTTTTCGTACTCATTTTTGTTCCCATAGATTACTTAACGGTGTGATTTTTGATTCCTTGTACAAGCCCTTGCTGGCCTCCGTTTTGCTTGCCGTTTGCGCCGGCGTGCCTTATTTATCGTTCTGGTCGATATCACATCAGTACTTCAAAGAGAATTACAAACACTTTTTTCGTACTTTTTTTGTACCCATAGAGTACTTAACGGTGTGATTTTTGATTCTTGTACAAGGCCATTCTGGCCTCCGTTTTGCTTGCCGCTTATACCGGCGTTTTTATTTATCGCTCGTCGATATCACATCAAGATTTCAAAGAGAATTACAAACATTTTTTCAGATTTTTTTCGTACCCATAGAGTACTTAATCGTGGATTTTTGATTCTTGTACAAGGCCATTCGCCTCCATTTTGCTTGTGCTTGTGCCAGGCGTTTTATTTATCATTCCGTCGATATCACATCAAGATTTCAAAGAGAATTACAAACGATTTTTTCAGACTTTTTTGTACCCATAGAGTACTTAACGGTGTGATTTTTGATTCCTTGTACAAGGCCACTCGCCTCCGCTTTGCTTGCCGCTTATACCAGGCGCTTTATTTATCGTTCTGGTCGATATCACATCAAGATTTCAAAGAGAATTACAAAAGTTTTTTTCGCACTTATTTTTGTACCTATAGAGTACTTAACGGTGTGATTTTGGTCTCCGTTTTTCTTGCCGTTTGCGCCGGCGTGCCTTATTTATCGTTCTGGTCGATGTAACATCAAGACATCATAGAGAATTACAAATGATTTTTTTCGTAACTTTTTTAGTACCCATAGAGTACTTAACGGTGTGAATTTTGATTCTTGTACAAGGCCATTCTGGCCTCCGTTTTGCTTGCCGTTTGCGCCGGCGTGCCTTATTTATCGTTCTGGTCGATATCACATCATTACTTTAAAGAGAATTACAAACATTTGTTTCGTACTTTTTTTCATACCCATAGCGTACTTAACTGTGTAATTTTAGATTCCTTGTACAAGGCCATTCTGGCCTCCGTTTTGCTTGCCGTTTGCGCTGGCGTGCCTTATTTATCTTTGGTCGATATCACATCAGTACTTCAAAGAGAATTACAAACGATTTTTTTCATACTCTTTTTTGTACCCATAGAGTACTTAACGGTGTGATTTTTGATTCCTTGTACAAGGCCATTCTGGCCTCCGTTTTTCATGCCGTTTACGCCGGCGTGCCTTATTTATCGTTCTGGTCGATATCACATCAGTACTTCAAAGAGAATTACAAAAAAAATTTTTCGTACTCTTTTTTGTACCCATAGAGTACTTAACGGTGTGATTTTTGATCCCTTGTACAAGGCCATTCTGGCCTCCGTTTTGCTTGCCGTTTGCGCCGGCGTGCCTTATTTATCGTTCTGGTCGATATCACATCAGTACTTCAAAGAGAATTACAAACACTTTTTTTCGTACTTTTTTTCGTACCCATAGAGTACTTAACTGTGTGATTTTTGATTCCTTGTACAAGGCCATTCTGGCCTCCGTTTTGCTTGCCGTTTGTGCCGGCGTGCCTTATTTATCGTTCTGGTCGATATCACATCAGTAATTCAAAGAGAATTACAAAAGTTTTTTTCGTACTTTTTTTCGTACCCATAGAGTACTTAACTGTGTGATTTTTGATTCCTTGTACAAGGCCATTCTGGCCTCCGTTTTGCTTGCCGTTTGCGCCGGCGTGCCTTATTTATCGTTCTGGTCGATATCACATCAGTACTTCAAAGAGAATTACAACCATTTTTTTCGTACTTTTTTTGTACCCATAGAGTACTTAACTGTGTGATTTTTGATTCCTTGTACAAGGCCATTCTGGCCTCCGTTTTGCTTGCCGTTTGCGCCGGCGTGCCATATTTATTGTTCTGGTCGATATCACATCAGTACTTCAAAGAGAATTACAAAAGTTTTTTTCGCACTTATTTTTGTACCCATAGGGTACTTAACGGTGTGATTTTGGTCTCCGTTTTTCTTGCCGTTTGCGCCGGCGTGCCTTATTTATCGTTCTGGTCGATGTAATATCAGTACATCATAGAGAATTACAAATGATTTTTTTCGTAACTTTTTTAGTACCCATAGAGTACTTAACGGTGTGAATTTTGATTCCTTGTACAAGGCCATTTTGGCCTCCGTTTTGATTGCCGATTGCGCCGGCGAGCCTTATTTATTGTTCTGGTCGATATCACGTCAATACTTCAAAGAGAATTACAAACGTTTTTTTTTGTACTTTTTTTTGTACCCATAGAGTACTTAACGGTGTGATTTTTGATACCTTGTACAAGGCCATTCTAGCCTCCGTTTTGCTTGACATTTGCGCCGGCGTGCCTTATTTATCGTTCTGGTCGATATCACATCAGAACTTTAAAGAGAATTACAAACATTTTTTTCGTACTTTTTTTCGTACCCATAGAGTACTTAACTGTGTGATTTTTGATTCCTTGTACAAGGCCATTCTGGCCTCCGTTTTGCTTGCCGTTTGTGCCGGCGTGCCTTATTTATCGTTCTGGTCGATATCACATCAGTACTTCAAAGAGAATTACAAACATTTTTCTTCGTACTTTTTTTCGTACCCATAGAGTACTTAACTGTGTGATTTTTGATTCCTTGTACAAGGCCATTCTGGCCTCCGTTTTGCTTGCCGTTTGCGCCGGCGTGCCTTATTTATCGTTCTGGTCGATATCACATCAGTACTTCAAAGAGAATTACAAACGTTTTTTTTCAAACTCTTTTTTTACCCATAGAGTACTTAACGGTGTGATTCTTGTACAAGGCCATTCGCCTCCGCTTTCGCTGCTGACCGGGCGCGGTTTTATTTATCGCTCCGTCGATATCACATCAAGATTTCAAAGAGAATTACAAACGCTTTATTTCAGACTTTTTTTGTACACATAGAGTACTTAACGGTGTGATTTTTGATACCTTGTACAAGGCCATTCGCCTCCGCTTTGCTTGCCGCTTACGCCGGGCGTGCCTTTATTTATCGCTCGTCGATATCACATCAAGATTTCAAAGAGAATTACAAACATTTTTTGTACTTTTTTTCGCACCCATAGAGTACTTAATCGTGATTTTTGATTCTTGTACAAGGCCATTCGCCTCCGCTTTTGCTTGTCGCTTATGCCGGCGTTTTATTTATCGCTCGTCGATATCACATCAAGATTTCAAAGAGAATTACAAACGTTCAGATTTTTTTGTACCCATAGAGTACTTAACGGTGTGATTTTTGATTCTTGTACAAGGCCATTATGGCCTCCGCTTTGTTTGCCGCTTATACCGGGCGCGGCCTTATTTATCGCTCGTCGATATCACATCAAGACTTCAAAGAGAATTACAAACGTTTTTCATACTTTTTTTGTACCCATAGAGTACTTAACGGTGTGATTTTTGATCCCTTGTACAAGGCCATTCTAGCCTCCGTTTTGCTTGCCGTTTGCACCGGCGTGCCTTATTTATCGTTCTGGTCGATATCACATCAAGATTTTAAAGAGAATTACAAACATTTCTTTTCATACTTTTTTTCGTACCCCTAGAGTACTAAACTGTGTGATTTTTGATTCCTTGTACAAGGCCATTCTGGCCTCCGTTTTGCTTTCCGCTTGTGTGCATGCCTTATTTATCGTTCTGGTCGATATCACATCAAGATTTCAAAGAGAATTACAAACGTTTTTTGTAATTTTTTGTACCCATAGAGTACTTAACGTGTGATTTTTGATTCTTGTACAAGGCCATTCGCCCCTGTTTTGCTTGCGCTTATACCAAGCGGCCTTATTTATCGCTCGGTCGATATCACATCAAGATTTCAAAGAGAATTACAAATGTTTTTTTCAGATTTTTTTGTTCCCATAGATTACTTAACGTGTGATTTTTGATTCTTGTACAAGGCCATTCGCCTCCGCTTTGCTTGCCGCTTATACCGGCGTGCCTTTATTTATCGCTCGTCGATATCACATCAAGACTTCAAAGAGAATTACAAACACTTTTTTCAGACTTTTTTGTACCCATAGAGTACTTAACGGTGTGATTTTTGATTCTTGTACAAGGCCATTCTGCCTCCGCTTTGCTTTGCCGCTTATGCCGGCGGCATTATTTATCGCTCGTCGATATCACATCAAGACTTTAAAGAGAATTACAAACATTTTTTTCGTACTTTTTTTCATACCCATAGAGTACTTAACTGTGTGATTTTAGATTCCTTGTACAAGGCCATTCTGGCCTCCGTTTTGCTTGCCGTTTGCGCCGGCGAGCCTTATTTATCGTTCTGGTCGATATCACATCAGTACTTCAATGAGAATTTCAAACCTTTTTTCGTACTTTTTTACGTAACCATAGAGTACTTAACTGTGTGATTTTTGATTCCTTGTACAAGGCCATTCTGGCCTCCGTTTTACTTGCGGTTTGCGCCGGCATGCCTTATTTATCGTTCTGGTCGATATCACATCATTACTTCAAAGAGATTTACAGACTTTTTTTTTGTACTTCTTTTCGTACCCGTAGAGTACTTAACTGTGTGATTTTTGATTCCTTGTACAAGGTCATTCTGGCCTCCGTTTTGCTTGCCGTTTGCGCCGGCGTGCCTTATTTATCGTAATGATCGTTATCACATCCGTACTTCAAAGAGAATTACAAACGTTTTTTTTCGTACTCTTTTTTGTTCCCATAGAGTACTTAACGGTGTGATTTTTGATTCCATATACAAGGCAATTCTGGCCTCCGTTTTGCTTGCCGTTTGCGCCGGCGTGCCATATTTATTGTTCTGGTCGATATCACATCAGTACTTCAAAGAGAATTACAAACGTTTTTTTCGTACTTATTTTGTACCCATAGAGTACTTAACGGTGTGATTCTGGTCTCCGTTTTTCTTGCCGTTTGCGCCGGCGTGCCTTATTTATCGTTCTGGTCGATATCACATCAGTACATCAAAGAGAATTACAAACGATTTTTTTCGTAACTTTTTTAGTACCCATAGAGTACTAAACGGTGTGAATTTTGATTCCTTGTACAAGGCCATTTTGGCCTCCGTTTTGATTGCAGATTGCGCCGGTGAGCCTTATTTATTGTTCTGGTCGATATCACGTCAGTACTTCAAAGAGAATTACAAACGTTTTTTTTTGTACTTTTTTTTGTACCCATAGAGTACTTAACGGTGTGATTTTTGATACCTTGTACAAGGCCATTCTGGCCTCCGTTTTGCTTGACATTTGCGCCGGCGTGCCTTATTTATCGTTCTGGTCGATATCACATCAGAACTTTAAAGAGAATTACAAACATTTTTTTCGTACTTTTTTTCGTACCCATAGAGTACTTAATCGTGATTTTTGATTCTTGTACAAGGCCATTCGCCTCCGCTTTGCTTGCCGCTTATGCCGCAAGCCTTATTTATCGCTCGTCGATATCACATCAAGATTTCAAAGAGAATTACAAACATTTTTCTTCAGACTTTTTTGTACCCATAGAGTATTTAACGGTGTGATTTTTGATTCTTGTACAAGGCCATTCGCCTCCGCTTTGTTTGCCGCTTGTGCCGGGCGCGCGTTTTATTTATCGCTCGTCGATATCACATCAAGATTTCAAAGAGAATTACAAACGCTTTTTTCGAGCTTTTTTGTACCCATAGAGTACTTAACGGTGTGATTCTAGCCTCGCTTCGCTTCGTTGCTTATACCTGCTTTTATTTATCGCTCGGTCGATATCACATCAAGATTTCAAAGAGAATTACAAACGTTCAGACTTTTTGTACACATAGAGTACTTAACGTGTGATTTTTGATTCCTTGTACAAGGCCATTCTGCCTCCGCTTTACTTGCCGCTTACGCCGCATGCCTTATTTATCGCTCGTCGATATCACATCAAGATTTCAAAGAGAATTACAAACGTTTTTTCAGACTTTTTTTCGTACCCATAGAGTACTTAACCGTGTGATTTTTGATTCTTGTACAAGGCCATTCTGGCCTCCGTTTTGCTTGCCGTTTGCGCGCGTGCCTTATTTATCGCTCGGTCGATATCACATCAAGATTTCAAAGAGAATTACAAACGTTTTACTTTTTGTACCCATAGAGTACTTAACCGTGTGATTTTTGATTCTTGTACAAGGCCATTCTGGCCTCCGCTTTGCTTGCTGCTTATACCGGCGCGCCTTTTATTTATCGCTCGTCGATATCACATCAAGACTTCAAAGAGAATTACAAACGTTGTGATTTTTTTTGTACCCATAGAGTACTTAACGGTGTGATTTTGATCCTTGTACAAGGCCATTCGCCTCCGCTTTTGCTTGCCGCTTGCAATCAGGCGTGCCTTTTATTTATCGCTCGGTCGATATCACATCAAGATTTCAAAGAGAATTACAAACTTTTTTTCATACTTTTTTCGCACTCCATAGAGTACTAAACTGTGTGATTTTTGATTCCTTGTAAAAGGCCATTCTGGCTTCCGTTTTGCTTGCCGTTTGTGTCGGCATGCCTTATTTTTCGTTCTGGTCGATATCACATCAAGATTTCAAAGAGAATTACAAACGTTTTTTGTCTTTTTGTACCCATAGAGTACTTAACGGTGTGATTTTTGTTCCTTGTACAAGGCCATTCTGGCCTCCGTTTTGCTTGCCGTTTGCGCCGGCGTGCCTTATTTATCGTTCTGGTCGATATCACATCAAGACTTCAAAGAGAATTACAAACGCGTACTCTTTTTTGTTCCCATAGATTACTTAACGGTGTGATTTTTGATTCCTTGTACAAGGCCATTCTGGCCTCCGTTTTGCTTGCCGTTTGCGCCGGCGTGCCTTATTTATCGTTCTGGTCGATATCACATCAGTACTTCAAAGAGAATTACAAACACTTTTTTTCATACTTTTTTTCGTACCCATAGAGTACTTAACTGTGTGATTTTTGATTCTTGTACAAGGCCATTCTGCCTCCGTTTTGCTTGCCGCTTATACCGAGGCATTATTTATCGCTCGTCGATATCACATCAAGATTTCAAAGAGAATTACAAACATTTTTTTCAGATTTTTTTCATACCCATAGAGTACTTAATGCGTGATTTTTGATTCTTGTACAAGGCCATTCTCGCCTCCGCTTTTGCTTGCTTTCAGGCGTGCCTTATTTATCGTTCTGGTCGATATCACATCAAGATTTCAAAGAGAATTACAAACCTTTTTCGTATTTTTTTTCGTACCCATAGAGTACTTAACTGTGTGATTTTTGATTCTTGTACAAGGCCATTCTGGCCTCCGCTTTTTTTGCGGTTTGCGCCGGCGTGCCTTATTTATCGCTCGTCGATATCACATCAAGACTTCAAAGAGAATTACAACGCTTTTTTTGTAATTTTTTTCAGACCATAGAGTACTTAACGTGTGATTTTTGATTCCTTGTACAAGGCCATTCTCGCCTCCGCTTTGCTTTGCTTGCTTATACCGGCGTGCCTTATTTATCGCTCGATCGATATCACATCAAGATTTCAAAGAGAATTACAAACGTTTTTTTCGTACTCTTTTTCGTACCCATAGAGTACTTAACGGTGTGATTTTTGATTCTTTGTACAAGGCCATTCTGGCCTCTGTTTTGCTTGCCGTTTGCGCCGGCGAGCCTTATTTACCTTTCTGGTCGATAACACATCAAGAAATCAAAGAGAATTACAAACGTTTTTTTTCGAACTTTTTTTCGTACCCATAGAGTACTTAACTATGTGATTTTTGATTCCTTGTACAAGGCCATTCTGGCCTCCGTTTTGCTTGCCGTTTGCACCGGCGTGCCTTACTTATCATTCTGGTCGATATCACATCAGTACTTCAATGAGAATTTCAAACGTTTTTTTTTTCATACTTTGTTTTGTACCCATAGAGTACTTAACGGTGTGATTTTTGATTCCTTGTACAAGGCCATTCTGACCTCCGTTTTGCTTGCCGTTTCTGCCGGTGTACCTTATTTATCGTTCTGGTCGTTACCACATCAGTACTTCAAAGAGAATTACAAATGTTTTTTCTTACTTTTTTCATACCCATAGAGTACTTAACTGTGTGATTTTTGATTCCTTGTACAGGGCCATTATGGCCTCCGTTGTGCTTGCCGTTTGTGCCGGCATGCCTTATTTAAAGTTCTGGTCGATATCACATCAGTACTTCAAAGAGAATTACAAACCTTTTTTTTCGTACTTTTTTCGTACCCATAGAGTACTTAACTGTGTGATTTTTGATTCATTGTACAAGGCCATTCTGGCCTCCGTTTTGTTTGCCGTTTACGCCGGCGTGCCTTATTTATCGTTCTGGTCGATATCACATCAGTACTTCAAAGATAATTACAAATGTTTTTTTTCATACTTTTTTTTCGTACCCATAGAGTACTAATTGTGTGATTTTTGATTCCTTGTACAAGGCCATTCTTGCCTCCGTTTTGCTTGCCGTTTGCGCCTGCGTGCCTTATTTATCGTTCTGGTCGATATCACATCAGTATTTCAAAGAGAATTACAAACGTTTTTTTCATACTTTTTTTCGTACCCATAGAGTACTTAACAGTGTGATTTTTGATTCATTGTACAAGGTGGACACGAAGAAGATTGAAGACTTATATATTATATCGATGAATAACTTGTAATAAATTTTATTTTCGTTTTGTTTTGACATGTAATAAGGGGTAGGGGTATTTTGGGAGTTTTGACCAATTTTTGCATAACCCTTCCCAAAATGGCAGTTTTGCCAAACCCGACCTTCGGCTTTCCATTTTGGGAAACTAAACCCTCCGTTCCCAAGTAATCTATACCATAAAGGTATCCTAGGCCCTATCCTACAATAATCTACCCTTTTTACCCTTCAAAAACCCGATACTTTTTCACCTTAAATTTTGGAAACTTTCCCTACTAAAAATAGACCTTGTCCAAGTTTTCACCCAAGACATGTCCAAGACTTGTCCTAGACATGCCTTGGACGTGTCTTGCTCCTTCCACATTCTCCCACATCGATTTGAGTGAAGCTTAGCTCCAAAATTGACAAAGTATAAGTATTTTTGTCCCACATTGCCTATTTGGGAGAAGTTCTCTTAGTTTTAGTTCTATATAAGCTTGTATACTTACCATGTATAAACCAAGTTATATTTGAGTGATATTTTATACATATTTGAGTTTCAGTGATTGAGACTTTACTTAGTTAATCTTTTTCCTTCCGACTGGGTGAAGGGTTAACTCGAGAATATATCAAAGGTGTGAGCAACCTTTGTGCGACATTCTCAAAACTTGGAGAAACCCGAAGTGCGATTCCGAGGGTGGATCTAAGCCTTGCTCATCTATCCATTTTCGTCCTTATCATTTCAAATTCGTGTAAGTTCTTATTCTTCTTGTTTTTCTTGATCCAAAACGTGTTTAATTGCTAATTTGTATGAACACTTGAATCTAGATCCTTATTTTTCATATCATTTGGTATCAGAGATTTGGGATTTAGGTGTTCATCTAGTGAATTTCTTGTTCATCCTTGTTCACATCATTTTCTTTGAATCTGTCCAATCCGAATTCCGTATTTGTTCAAGTCGTTTCATATTCAAAACACGTCGTAAATTTATCAAATTTTACCAGTTGATAGATCGTTTATTTATGTATATTTTGTATCTTTTTGACTTTGCCAAATTCGGAGTTTAGCTTGGTCAAATCTGCCCAGCAATATCCTGTGCGTTTTTCTGGAACCGTTGTGAAATAATTCGTTTTTCCGGAGTTGTAGTGGTCGGAAATGCGTGAATTTTTTTTCTGAACTTATAGGAAATTGTATGTTCTACAACTTTCGTCCTTTGTGTTTATCAAAATTATCGACCAATTCTTCCCAAATGTCTCCGTAACGTGCTAATCTATTTCTGTCCGAAAATCTATCTGTGTAGTCATCTGTTTACGAATTTATTTTGACGTGGCTATCCATGTTCAATTTTCCTGAAACTTCACAGTCTTGAAGAAAAATTAATGGACTACAAGTTTCGTTCTTTGAGTCTTTTCAAATTCCATACCGTTTGGTCGTGAAAATTGCTGCCATTTCGTGTTCCTGTTCCAGAAATTATAAACCCTAGTTCTTTCTTTTGTGGAATTGTCCGAATTTGCTCAACTTTGATTTGTTTCGACGGTTGGACATCACCTTTCATGAGTTATTGAGGGAGAGTGAAACACGAGTGGATTGTGAGGTCTTTGACGATGGCTCGAGTGTACAAAAAAGATTCTCCTTGGCGTCTAGACATTCAATCATTCAATGACAGTTTTTCTCATCGTATTGACCATTTTCATACGCATTTGAGTGCGAAAATTGCGAAGTTAACATCTCACATTACTCAACGTGGAATTGGTACTCTTGGTGCTGTTCGTGGTCGTGATAAAAGGGTTGGTGGTCGTTGGGTTGATAGGGGACTACTTGATTTTGAGGCAAAACGAGAAAAGCCGGAATTAGAACGTGTGGAGCGGAGGAAAGCACTTGAGGCAAAGTGGAAGGCTGCGGATGAGCTTTTCTTTCAAAAGTATGGTATCACCCGCGAAGAAGCTATACGTGGCAAGGCACCAAAATATATGCCTAATGATTGTGTTGTTCCTCAACCTTCTACTGAGGTCGTCCATGATACTCCTGTTCAGTTTGAGGCCAACACCGTGGCTGATTCGGTTATCGTTGATGATGCTATAGTCAATGGACTTGTTGGTGAATCTACTTTGCCATGCTTTTCTGATAGTATTGTTGATACTTCTTTGCATGATGTGGTTACCACGCCGGATGAGATTATTGTTGACATTGCATTGGGTTCGGATACGGATATCCAAGATTTGGGTAATTCTGACGTTTGTGTGGAGAATCATGTACATAATACGATTGATGTTGCTCACGTACATTCTATGACTAATCTTGGTATTGTTGAGCATGTTCACGTTTTGCAGAATTCATGTACGGATACTTCTCTGGAGGACGTGTGTTGGAGGGTGCTATAAAGCACATATGTAGGACGATTTTGCCTACACAAAAATTTTTGATTCTTGCAAAGGTTCATACGAGTTCCCAACCTCGTACATTTCCTCCAACATCTTTGGTGCGGATTAGTGAGGCACGACCTCGTGCACTTGTTCGTGTTTGTTTTGACCCTGGCATACTTACGAGGAGACTGGAGGTGTTTTATGATGTCAAACTTGCGGCGGAGGACTCAAACGACATTTTGTTGATTCGAGGACGAATCCTTTTCAGCCGGGAGGGAATGACACGAAGAAGATTGAAGACTTATATATTATTTCGATGAATAACTTGTAATAAACTTTATTTTCGTTTTGTTTTGACATGTAATAAGGGGTAGGGGTATGTTTGGGAGTTTTGACCAATTTTTGCATAACCCTTCCCAAAATGGCAGTTTTGCCAAACCCGACCTTCGGCTTTCCATTTTGGGAAACTAAACCCTCCGTTCCCAAGTAACCTATACCATAAAGGTATCCTAGGCCCTATCCTACAATAATCTACCCTTTTTACCCTTCAAAACCCGATACCTTTTTCACCTTAAATTTTGGAAACTTTCCCTACTAAAAATAGACCTTGTCCAAGTTTTCACCCAAGACATGTCCAAGACTTGTCCTAGACATGCCTTGGACGTGTCTTGCTCCTTCCACATTCTCCCACATCGATTTGAGTGAAGCTTAGCTCCCAAATTGACAAAGTATAAGTATTTTTGTCCCACATTGCCTATTTGGGAGAAGTTCTCTTAGTTTTAGTTCTATATAAGCTTGTATACTTACCATGTATAAACCAAGTTATATTTGAGTGATATTTTATACATATTTGAGTTTCAGTGATTGAGACTTTACTTAGTTAATCTTTTTCCTTACGACTGGGTGAAGGGTTAACTCGAGAATATATCAAAGGTGTGAGCAACCTTTGTGCGACATTCTCAAAACTTGGAGAAACCCGAAGTGCGATTCCGAGGGTGGATCTAAGCCTTGCTCATCTATCCATTTTCGTCCTTATCATTTCAAATTCGTGTAAGTTCTTATTCTTCTTGTTTTTCTTGATCCAAAACGTGTTTAATTGCTAATTTGTATGAACACTTGAATCTAGATCCTTATTTTTCATATCACAAGGCCATTCTAGCCTCCTTAGTTTTCATATCACACGTTTGCGCGACGTGCTTATTTATCGTTTGGTCGATATCACATCAAGATTACTCAGAGAATTACAAACGTTTTTTTTCGTACTTTTTTTCGTACCCATAGAGTACTTAACTGTGTGATTTTTGATTCCTTGTACAAGGCCATTCTGGCCTCCGTTTTGCTTGCCGTTTGCGCCGGCGTGCCTTATTTATCGTTCTGGTCGATATCACATCAGTACTTCAAAGAGAATTACAAACATTTTTTTCATACTTTTTTTTTCGTACCCATAGAGTACTTAATTGTGTGATTTTTGATTCCTTGTACAAGGAAATTCTGGCCTCCGTTTTGCTTGCCGTTTGCGCCGACCTTATTTATCGTTCTGGTCGATACCACATCAGTACTTCAATGAGAATTACAAATGTTTTTTTCATACTTTTTTTTGTACCCATATAGTACTTAACTTTGTGATTTTTGATCCCTTGTACAAGGCCATTCTGGTCTCCGTTTTGCTTGCCGTTTGCGCCGGCGTGCCTTATTTATCGTTCTGGTCGATATCACATCAGTACTTCAAAGAGAATTACAAACGTTTTTTTTCATACTATTTTTCCTACCCATAGAGTACTTAACTGTGTGATTTTTGATTCCTTGTACAAGGCCATTCTGGCCTCCATTTTGCTTGCCGTTTGCGCGGGCGTGCCTTATTTATCCGTTCTTGACAGAGTAGGGTCGTAATCTTTATGCTTAAAAAATTCCTCCGCTTAATGGATTATCATTTTATACCAATGGAGAATTGCTTCTCATCTTACACTGCGGTAATTTGATTTGCACCAATGGAAGCCATAAAATTCATACACAATGCAGGAATATGAAAGGGGTTTTTTGTTTCTTTGTTTTCGATAAATAATAAATAGAAAAAAAAAGGCCCCCTCCTCGATTCTATCCTATTTACCTTACCGGTACTCATCATTGATATTGGCACCTTGTTTTTTTGTTTTTGTACCGGCTCATTATATGATCGAAACGAGTCGCGCATACACCCGAGTACATGTTCCTCGTCGTTGAGGACATCCCCTAAGAGCGGGGGATTTAGTGACATTTCTGATTGGCTGTCTTGTATTTCTAATAAGTTGTTTAATAGTTGGCATGTTGAATTGGATACATAATAGACTGGTTTAGATTGATCCTAACCGGATGATTATGAATTATGTCTATTTCTCTTAAAATAAACAGTAAGTTAATAAATATTAAACGCAGTTAAAAAATTTCCAATCACGAATTTGCGTGAATTAGTTCTGGTCGATATCACATCAGTTTTTTAAAGAGAGTTACAAACATTTTTTTCGTACTTTTTTTCGTACCCATAGAGTACTTAACTGTGTGATTTTTGATTCCTTGTACAAGGCCATTCTGGCCTCCGTTTTGCTAGCCGTTTGCGCCGGCGTGCCTTATTTATCATTCTGGTCGATATCACATCAGTACTTCAAAGAGAATTACAAACGTTTTTTTTTCATACTTTTTTTTGTACCCATAGAGTACTTAACGGTGTGATTTTTGATTCCTTGTACAAGGCCATTCGGGCCTCCGTTTTGCTTGCCGCTTACGCCAGCGTGCCTTATTTATCATTCTGGTCGATAACACATCAGTGCTTCAATAAGAATTACAAAAAAAAAAATTCACACTTTGTTTTGTACCCATAGAGTACTTAACGGTGTGATTTTTGATTCCTTGTACAAGGCCATTCTGACCTCCGTTTTGCTTTCCGTTTGCGCCGGTGTACCTTATTTATCGTTCTGGTCGATATCACATCAGTACTTCAAAGAGAATTACAAACGTTTTTTTCATACTTTTTTTGTACCTATAGAGTATTTAACTGTGTGATTTTTGATTCTTGTACAAGGCCATTCTGGCCTCCGTTGTGCTTGCCGTTTCCGCCGGCGTGCCTTATTTATCGTTCTGGTCGATATCACATCTGTACTTCAAAGAGAATTACAAACCTTTTTTCGTACTTTTTTTCGTACCCATAAAGTACTTAACTGTGTGATTTTTGATTTCTTGTACAAGGTCATTCTGGCCTCCGTTTTGCTTGCCGTTTGCGCCGGCGTGCCTTAGTTATCGTTCGATCGATATCACATCAGTACTTCAAAGAGAATTACAAACGTTTTTTTCGTACTGTTTTCCGTACCCATAGACTATTTAACAGTGTGATTTTTGATTCCTTGTACAAGGCCATTCTGGCCACCGTTTTGCTTGCCCTTTGCGCCGGCGTGCCTTATTTATCGTTCTGGCCGATAACACATCAGTACTTTTATGAGAATTACAAACGTTTTTTCCGTACTTTGTTTCTTACCCATAGAGTACTTAACTATGTGATTTTTGATTCTTGTACAAGGCCATTCTGACGTCCGTTTTGCTTCCCGTTTGCGCCGGCGTACCTTATTTATCGTTCTGGTCGATACCACATCAGTACTTCAAAGAGAATTACAAACTTTTTTTTTCGTACTCTTTTTCGTACCCATAGAGTACTTAACGGTGTGATTTTTGATTCCTTGTACAAGCCCATTTGCGCCGGCGTGCCTTATTTATCGTTCTGGTCGAAATCACATCAGTACTTCAAAGAGAATTACAAACGTTTTTTTCGTACTCTTTTTCGTACCCATAGAGTACTTAACGGTGTGATTTTTGATTCCTTGTACAAGCCCATTCTGGCCTCCGTTTTGCTTGCCGTTTGCGCGGGCGTGCCGTATTTATTGTTCTGGTCGATATCATATCAGTACTTCAAAGAGAGTTACAAAAATTTTTTTTCGTACTTTTTTTCATACCCATATAGTACTTAACTGTGTGATTTTTGATTCCTTGTACAAGACTATTCTGGCCTCCGTTTTGCTTGCCGTTTGCGCCAGCATGCCTTATTTATCGTTCTGGTCGATATCACATCAGTACTTCAAAGAGAACTACAAATGTTTTTTTTCGTACTTTTTTTTCGTACCTATAGAGTACTTAACTGTGTGATTTTTGATTCTTGAACAAGGCCATTCTGGCCACCGTTTTGATTGCCGTTTGCGCCGGCATGTCTTATTTATCGTTCTGGTCGATATCAAATCAGTACTTCAAAGAGAGTTACAAACATTTTTTTCGTACCCATAGAGTACTTAACTGTGTGATTTTTGATTCCTTGTACAAGGTCATTCTGGCCTCCGTTTTGCTTGCCTTTTGAGCCGGCGTGCCTTATTTATCGTTCTGGTCGATATCACATCAGTACTTCAAAGAGAATTACAAACGTTTTTTTTCGTACTTTTTTTTGTACCCATAGAGTACTTAACGGTGTGATTTTTGATTCCTTGTACAAGTCCGTTCGCCTCCGTTTTGCTTGCCGTTTGCGCCGGCGTGCCTTATTTATCATTCTGGTCGATAACACATCAGTGCTTCAATGAGAATTACAAACGTTTTTTTTCATACTTTGTTTTGTACCCATAGAGTACTTAACGGTGTGATTTTTGATTCTTGTACAAGGCCATTCTGACCTCCGTTTTGCTTGCCGTTTGCCCGGTGTTCCTTATTTATTGTTCTGGTCGATATCACATCAGTACTTCAAAGAGAATTACAAACGTTTTTTTCATACTTTTTTCGTACCCATAGAGTACTTAACTGTGTGATTTTTTATTCCTTGTACAAGGCCATTCTGGCCTCCGTTGTGATTGCCGTTTGCGCCAGCGTGCCTTATTTATCGTTCTGGTCGATATCACATCAGTACTTCAACGAGAATTACAAACCATTTTTTTCGTACCCATAGAGTACTTAACTGTGTGATTTTTATTCCTTCTACAAGGCCATTCTGGCCTCCGTTTTGCTTGCTGTTTGCGCCGGCGTGCCTTATTTATCGTTCTGGTTGATATCACATCAGTACTTCAAAGATAATTACAGACGTTTTTTTGTACTTTTTTTGTACCCATAGAGTATTTAACTGTGTGATTTTTGATTCCTTGTACAATGCCATTCTGGCCTCCGTTTTGCTTGCTGTTTGCGCCGGCGTGCCTTATTAATCGCTGGTCGATAACACATTAGTACTTCTATGAGAATTACAAACGTTTTTTTCCGTACTTTGTTTCTTACCCATAGAGTACTTAACTTTGTGATTTTTAATTCTTGTACAAGGCCATTCTGACCTCCGTTTTGCTTCCCGTTTGCGCCGGCGTACCTTATTTATCGTTCTGGTCGATACCACATTAGTACTTCAAAGAGAATTACAAACGTTTTTTTTCATACTTTTTTTCGTACCCATAGAATACTTAACTGTGTGATTTTTGATTCCTTGTGAAAGCCCATTCTGGCCTCCGTTCTGCTTGCCGTTTGCACCGGCGTGCCTTATATATCGTTCTGGTCAATATCACATCAGTACTTCAAAGAGAATTACAAACGTTTTTTTTTCGTACTTTTTTTCATACCCATAGAGTACTTAACTGTGTGATTTTTGATTCTTGTACAAGGCCATTCTGGCCTCCGTTTTGCTTGCCGCTTATGCCGGCGGCCTTATTTATCGCTCGTCGATATCACATCAAGATTTCAAAGAGAATTACAAACATTTTTTTCGTACTCCATAGAGTACTTAATCGGGTGATTTTTGATTCTTGTACAAGGCCATTCGCCTCCGCTTTTGCTTGCCGCTTATACCGGCGTGCTTTATTTATCGCTCGTCGATATCACATCAAGATTTCAAAGAGAATTACAAACATTTTTTCGTACCATAGAGTACTTAATCGGTGATTTTTGATTCTTGTACAAGGCCATTATGGCCTCCGTTTTGATTGCCGTTTGCGCCGGCGTGCCTAATTTATCGTTCTGGTCGATATCACATCAGTACTTCAAAGAGAGTTACAAACATTTTTTTCGTACTTTCTTTCGTACCCATAGAGTAATTAACTGTGTGATTTTTGATTCTAGTACAAGGCCATTCTGGCCTACGTTTTGCTTTCCATTTGAGCCGGCGTGCCTTATTTATCGTTCTGGTCGATATCACAACAGAACTTCAAAGAATATTACAAACCCTTTTTTTCGTACTTTTTTTCGTACCCATAGAGTACATAACTGTGTGATTTTTGATTCTTGTACAAGGCCATTCTGGCCTCCGTTTTGCTTGCGGTTTGCGCCGGCGTGCCTTATTTATCATTCTGGTCGATAACACATCAGTGCTTCAATGAGAATTACAAACATTTTTTTTCATACTTATTTTTGTACCCATAGACTACTTAACGGTGTGATTTTTGATTCTGGAACAAGGCCATTCTGACCTCCGTTTTGCTTGTTGTTTGCGCCGGTGTTCCTTATTTATCGTTCTGGTCGATATCACATCAGTACTTCAAAGAGAATTACAAACGTTTTTTTTTAAACTTTTTTCGTACCCATAGAGTACTTAACTGTGTGATTTTTGATTCTTGTACAAGGCCATTCTGGCCTCCGTTGTGCATGCCGTTTGCGCAGGCGTGCCTTATTTATCGTTCTGGTCGATATCACATCAAGACTTCAAAGAGAATTACAAACATTTTTTTCAGATTTTTTTCAGACCCATAGAGTACTTAACTGTGTGATTTTTGATTCTTGTACAAGGCCATTCGACCTCCGCTTTGCTTGGCCATTGCCAAGCGCATCTTATTTATCGCTCGTCGATATCACATCAAGATTTCAAAGAGAATTACAAACGTTTTTCGTACCCATAGAGTACTTAACGGTGTGATTTTTGATTCTTGTACAAGGCCATTCGCCTCCGCTTTGCTTGCCGCTTATACCGGCATGCCTTATTTATCGCTCGGTCGATATCACATCAAGACTTCAAAGAGAATTACAAACATTTTTTCAGAATTTTTTCGCACTCCATAGAGTACTTAACTGTGTGATTTTTGATTCCTTGTACAAGGCCATTCTGCCTCCGCTTTGCTTGCCGCTTGTGCCGGCACCTTATTTATCGTTCCGGTCGATATCACATCAAGATTTCAAAGAGAATTACAAACGTTTTTTCAGACTTTTTTCCGCACTCCATAGAGTACTTAACTGTGTGATTTTTGATTCCTTGTACAAGGCCATTCTGGCCTCCGTTTTGCTTCCCATTTGCGCCGGTGTGCCTTATTTATCGTTCTGGTCGATATCACATCAGTACTTCAAAGAGAATTACAAACGTTTTATTTCGTACTTTTTTTCGTACCCATAGAATACCTAACTGTGTGATATTTGATTCCTTGTACAAGGCCATTCTGGCTTCTATTTTGCTTGCCGTTTGCGCCGGCATGCCCTATTTATCGTTCTGGTCGATATCACATCAGTACTTCAAAGAGAATTACAAACGTTTTTTTTCGTACTTTTTTTCGTACCCATAGAGTACTTAACTGTGTGATTTTTGATTCTTGTACAAGGCCATTCGCCTCCGCTTTCCTTGCTTATGCGCGGCCTTTATTTATCGCTCGTCGATATCACATCAAGATTTCAAAGAGAATTACAAACGTTTTTTTCGTACTTTGTTTCTTACCCATAGAGTACTTAACTGTGTGATTTTTGATTCCTACTACAAGGCCATTCTGACCTCCGTTTTGCTTCCCGTTTGCGCCGGCGTACCTTATTTATCGTTCTGGTCGATATCACATCAGTACTTCAAAGAGAATTACAAACGTTTTTTTTCGTACTTTTTTTCGTACCCATAGAGTACTTAACTGTGTGATTTTTGATTCCTTGTACAAGGCCATTCTGGCCTCCGTTTTGCTTGCCGTTTGCGCCGGCATGCCTTATTTATCGTTCTGGTCGATATCACATCAGTACTTCAAAGAGAATTACAAACTATTTTTTTCGTACCCATAGAGTACTTAACTGTGTGATTTTTGATTCCTTGTACAAGGCCATTCTGGCCTCCGTTTTGCTTGCCGTTTGCGCCGGCGTGTCTTATTTATCGTTCTGGTCGATATCACATCAGTACTTCAAAGAGAATTACAAATTTTTTTCGTACTTTTTTTCGTACCCATAGAGTACTTAACTGTGTGATTTTTGATTCTTGTACAAGGCCATTCGCCTCCGCTTTTTTGCCGCTTGAGCCGGCGTGCCTTATTTATCGTTCTGGTCGATATCACATCAAGACTTCAAAGAGAATTACAAACGTTTTTTTTCGTACTCTTTTTTGTACCCATAGAGTACTTAACGGTGTGATTTTTTATTCCTTGTACAAGGCCGTTCGCGCCTCCGTTTTGCTTGCCGTTTGCGCCGGCGTGCCTTATTTATCATTCTAGTTGATAACACATCAGTGCTTCATTGAGAATTACAAACGTTTTTTTTCATACTTTGTTTTGTACCCATAGAGTACTTAACGGTGTGATTTTTGATTCTTGTACAAGGCCATTCTGACCTCCGTTTTGCTTGCCGTTTGCGCCGGTGTTCCTTACTTATCGTTCGTTGATATCACATCAGTACTTCAAAGAGAATTACAAACGTTTTTTTCATACTTTTTTCGTACCCATAGAGTACTTAACTGTGTGATTTTTGATTCCTTGTACAAGGCCATTCTGGCCTCCGTTGTGCTTGCCGTTTGCGCCGGCGTGCCTTATTTATCGTTCTGGTCGATATCACATCAGTACTTCAAAGAGAATTACAAAACTTTTTTCGTACTTTTTTTCGTACCCATGGAGTACTTAACTGTGTGATTTTTGATTTCTTGTACAAGGCCATTCTGGCCTCCGTTTTGCTTGCCGTTTGCGCCGGCGTGCCTTATTTATCGTTCTGGTCGATATCACATCAGTACTTCAAAGAGAATTACAAACGTTTTTTTTGTAATTTTTTTCGTACCCATAGAGTACTTAACTGTGTGATTTTTGATTCCTTGTACAAGGTCATTCTGGCCTCCGTTTTGCTTGCCGTTTGCGCCGGCGTGCCTTATTTATCGTTCTGATCGATATCACATCAGTACTTCAAAGAGAATTACAAACGTTTTTTTTTGTACTCTTTTTCGTACCCATAGAGTACTTAATGGTGTTATTTTTGATTCTTGTACAAGCCCATTCTGGCCTCCATTTTGCTTGCCGTTTTCGCCGGCGTGCCTTATTTATCATTCTGGTCGATAACACATCAGTACATGAAAGAGAATTACTTTTTTTCATACTTCTTTTCGTACCCATAGATTATTTAACTGTGTTATTTTTGATTCCTTGTACAAGGCCATTCTGGCCTCCGTTTTGCTTGCCGTTTGCGCCGGCGTGCCTTATTTATCGTTCTGGTCGATAACACATCAGTACTTCTATGAGAATTACAAACGTTTTTTTTTCCGTACTTTGTTTCTTACCCAAAGAGTACTTAACTTTGTGATTTTGGATTCTAGTACAAGGCCATTCTGACCTCCGTTTTGCTTCCCGTTTGCGCCGGCGTACCTTATTTGTCATTCTGGTCGATACCACATTAGTACTTCAAAGAGAATTATAAACGTTTTTTTTCATACTTTTTTCGTACCTATAGAGTACTTAACTGTGTGATTTTTTATTCCTTGTACAAGCCCATTCTGGCCTCCGTTTTGCTTGCCATTTGCGCCGGCGTGCCTTATATATCGTTCTTGTCGATATCACATCAGTACTTCAAAGAGAATTACAAACGTTTTTTTTTCGTACTTTTTTTATACCCATAGAGTACTTAACTGTGTGATTTTTGATTCCTTGTACAAGACCATTCTGGCCTCCGTTTTGCTTGCCGTTTGCGCCGGCGTGCCTTATTTATCGTTCTGGTCGATATCACATCAGTACTTCAAAGAGAACTACAAACATTTTTTTCGTACTTTTTTTCCGTACCCATAGAGTACTTAACTGTGTGATTTTTGATTCCATGTACCAGGCCATTCTGGCCTCCATTTTGATTGTCGTTTGCGCCGGCGTGCCTTATTTATCGTTCTAGTCGATATCACATCAGTACTTCAAAGAGAATTACAAACATTTTTTTCGTACTTTCTTTCGTACCCATAGAGTACTTAACTGTGTGACTTTTGATTCCTTGTACAAGGCCATTCTGCCTCCGTTTTGCTTGCTGTTTGAGCCGGCGTGCCTTATTTATCGTTCTGGTCGATATCACATCAGTACTTCAAAGAGAATTACAAACGTTTTTTTCATACTTTATTCGTACCCATAGAGTACTTAACTGTGTGATTTTTGAATCCTTGTACAAGGCCATTCTGGCCTCCGTTGTGCTTTTGGCGGGCGTGCCTTATTTATCGCTCGTCGATATCACATCAAGATTTCAAAGAGAATTACAAACCTTTTTTCAGATTTTTTTCGTACCCATAGAGTACTTAATCGGTGATTTTTGATTCTTGTACAAGGCCATTCGCCTCCGCTTTTGCTTGCCGTTTGCGCGGCGGCCTTATTTATCGCTCGGTCGATATCACATCAAGATTTCAAAGAGAATTACAAACGTTTTTTTCATACTTTTTTTCGTACTCCATAGAGTACTTAACGGTGTGATTTTTGATTCTTGTACAAGGCCATTCGCCTCCGTTTTGCTTGCCGCTTATACCGGCGTTTTATTTATCGCTCGATCGATATCACATCAAGATTTCAAAGAGAATTACAAACGTTTTTCAGACTTTTTTCGTACCCATAGAGTACTTAACGGTGTGATTTTTGATTCCTTGTACAAGGCCATTCAGGCCTCCGTTTTGCTTGCCGTTTGCGCCGGCGTGCCTTATTTATCGTTCTGGTCGATAACACATCAGTACTTCAAAGAGAATTACAAACATTTTTTTCATACTTTTTTTCGTACCCATAGAGTACTTAACTGCGTGATTTTTGATTCCTTGTACAAGGCCATTCTGACCTCCGTTTTTCTTGCCGTTTGCGCCGGCGTGCCTTATTTATCTTTCTGGTCGATACCACATCAGTACTTTAAAGAGAATTACAAACGTTTTTTTGGTACTTTTTTCCGTACCCATAGAGTACTTAACTGTGTGATTTTTGATTCCTAGTACAAGGCCATTCTGACCTCTGTTTTGCTTCCCGTTTGCGCCGGCGTACCTTATTTATCGTTCTGGTCGATACCACATCAGTACTTCAAAGAGAATTACAAAAGTTTTTTTTCGTACTCTTTTTCGTACCCATAGAGTACTTAATGGTGTGATTTTTGATTCCTTGTACAGGCCCATTCTGGCTTCTGTTTTGCTTGCCGTTTGCGCCGGCGTGCCTTATTTATCGTTCTGGTCGATAACACATTAGTACAACAAAGAGAATTACAAATGTATTTTTCGTACTTTTTTTCGTACCCATAGAGTATTTTAACTGTGTGATTTTCGATTCCTAGTACAAAGCCATTTTGACCTCCGTTTTGCTTCCCGTTTGCGCCGGCGTACCTTATTTGTCGTTCTGGTCGATACCACATTAGTACTTCAAAGAGAATTATAAACGTTTTTTTTCATACTTTTTTCGTACCCATAGAGTACTTAACTGTGTGATTTTTGATTCCTTGAACAAGCCCATTCTGGCCTCCGTTTTGCTTGCCGTTTGCGCCGGTGTGCCTTATATATCGTTCTGGTCGATATCACATCAGTATTTCAAAGAGAATTACAAACGTTTTTTTTCGTACTTTTTTCATACCCATAGATTACTCAACTGTGTGATTTTTGATTCCTTGTACAAGGCCATTCTGGCCTCCGTTTTGCTTGCCGTTTGCGCCGGCGTGCCTTATTTATCGTTCTGGTCGATATCACATCAGTACTTCAAAGAGAACTACAAACATTTTTTTTCGTACTTTTTTTCGTACCCATAGAGTACTTAACTGTGTGATTTTTGATTCCTTGTACAAGGCCATTCTGGCCTCCGTTTTGCTTGCCGTTTGCGCCGGCGTGCCTTATTTATCGTTCTAGTCGATATCACATCAGTACTTCAAAGAGAATTACAAACATTTTTTTCGTACTTTTTTTCGTACCCATAGAGTACTTAAATGTGTGATTTTTGATTCCTTGTACAAGGCCATTCTGGCCTCCGTTTTGCTTGCCGTTTGCGCCGGCATGCCTTATTTATCGTCTCGTCGATATCACATCAAGATTTCAAAGAGAATTACAAACGTTTTTTTCATACTTTTTCGTACTCCATAGAGTACTTAACTGCTGTGATTTTTGATTCCTTGTACAAGGCCATTCTAGCCTCCGCTTTGCTTGCCGCTTGCCGGGCGTGCCTTTATTTATCGCTCGTCGATATCACATCAAGATTTCAAAGAGAATTACAAACCTTTTTTTCAGACTTTTTTTCGCACCCATAGAGTACTTAACTGTGTGATTTTTGATTCTTGTACAAGGCCATTCGCCTCCGCTTTTGCTTTGCGGTTTGCGCCGGCGTGCCTTATTTATCGCTCGTCGATATCACATCAAGATTTCAAAGAGAATTTTTTTTTCAGACTTTTTTCGTACCCATAGAGTACTTAACGGTGTGATTTTTGATTCTTGTACAAGGCCATTCGCCTCCGTTTTACTTGCCGCTTATACCGGCGTGCTTTATTTATCGCTCGATCGATATCACATCAAGATTTCAAAGAGAATTACAAACGTTTTTTTGTAATTTTTTCGCACCCATAGAGTACTTAACGGTGTGATTTTTGATTCTTGTACAAGGCCATTCGCCTCCGCTTTTGCTTGCCGCTTATACCGGCGTGCTTTATTTATCGTTCCGTCGATATCACATCAAGACTTCAAAGAGAATTACAAACATTTTTTCATACTTTTTTCGCATCCATAGAGTACTTAATCTGATTTTTGATTCCTTGTACAAGGCGCATTCGCCTCCGCTTTTGCTTGCCGCTTATGCCAAGGCATCTTTATTTATCTTTCGTCGATATCACATCAAGATTTCAAAGAGAATTACAAACGCTTTTTTTCGTACTTTTTTCCGTACCCATAGAGTACTTAACTGTGTGATTTTTGATTCTAGTACAAGGCCATTCTGACCTCTGTTTTGCTTCCCGTTTGCGCCGGCGTACCTTATTTATCGTTCTGGTCGATACCACATCAGTACTTCAAAGAGAATTACAAACGTTTTTTTTCGTACTCTTTTTCGTACCCATAGAGTACTTAATGGTGTGAATTTTGATTCCTTGTACAGTCCCATTCTGGCTTCTGTTTTGCTTGCCGTTTGTGCCGGCGTGCCATATTTATCGTTCTGGTCGATAACACATCAGTACAACAAAGAGAATTACAAATATTTTTTTCGTACCCATAGAGTATTTTAACTATGTGATTTTTGATTCCTAGTACAAGGCCATTCTGACCTCCGTTTTGCTTCCCGTTTGCGCCGGCGTACCTTATTTGTCGTTCTGGTCGATACCACATTAGTACTTCAAAGAGAATTATAAACTTTTTTTTTCATACTTTTTTTCGTACCCATAGAGTACTTAACTGTGTGATTTTTGATTCCTTGTACAAGCCCATTCTGGCCTCCGTTTTGCTTGCCGTTTGTGCCGGCGTGCCTTATATATCGTTCTGGTCGATATCACATCAGTACTTCAAAGAGAATTACAAACGTTTTTTTTCGTACTTTTTTCATACCCAGAGTACTTAACTGTGTGATTTTTGATTCCTTGTACAAGACCATTCTTACCTCCGTTTTGATTGCCGTTTGCGCCGGCGTGTCTTATTTATCGTTCTCGTCGATATCACTTCAGTACTTCAAAGAGAGTTACAAACATTTTTTTCGTACTTTTTTTCGTACCCATAGAGTACTTAACTGTGTGATTTTTGATTCCTTGTACAAGGCCATTCTGGCCTCCGTTTTGCTTGCCGTTTGAGCCGGCGTGCCTTATTTATCGTTCTGGTCGATATCACATCAGTACTTCAAAGAGAATTACAAACGTTTTTCTTCGTACTCTTTTTTGTACCCATAGAGTACTTAACGGTGTGATTTTTTATTCCTTGTACAAGGCCGTTCGCGCCTCCGTTTTTCTTGCCGTTTGCGCCGGCGTGCCTTATTTATCATTCTAGTTGATAACACATCAGTGCTTCATTGAGAATTACACACGTTTTTTTTTCATACTTTGTTTTGTACCCATAGAGTACTTAACGGTGTGATTTTTGATTCTTTGTACAAGGCCATTCTGACCTCCGTTTTGCTTGCCGTTTGCGCCGGTGTTCCTTATTTATCGTTCCGGTCGATATCACATCAGTACTTCAAAGAGAATTACAAACGTTTTTTTCATAATTTTTTCGTACCCATAGAGTACTTAACTGTGTGATTTTTGATTCCTTGTACAAGGCCATTCTGGCCTCCGTTGTGCTTGCCGTTTGCGCCGGCGTGCCTTATTTATCGTTCTGGTCGATATCACATCAGTACTTCAAAATGAATTACAAAACTTTTTTTTCGTACTTTTTTTGGTACCCATAGAGTACTTAACTGTGTGATTTTTGATTCCTTGTACAAGGCCATTCTGGCCTCCGTTTTGATTGCGGTTTGTGCGGGCGTGCCTTATTAATCGTTCTGGTCGATATCACATCAGTACTTCAAAGAGAATTATAGACGTTTTTTTGTACTTTTTTTTCGTACCATAGAGTACTTAACTGTGTGATTTTTGATTCCTTGTACAAGGTCATTCTGGCCTCTGTTTTGCTTGCCGTTTGCGCCGGCGTGCCTTATTTATCGTTCTGATCGATATCACATCAGTACTTCAAAGAGAATTACAAACGTTTTTTTTTGTACTCTTTTTCGTACCCATAGAGTACTTAATGGTGTGATTTTTGATTCCTTGTACAAGCCCATTCTGGCCTCCGTATTGCTTGCCGTTTTCGCCGGCGTGCCTTATTTATCATTCTGGTCGATAACACATCAGTACATGAAAGAGAATTACTTTTTTTCGTACTTCTTTTCGTACCCATAGAGTATTTAACTGTGTTATTTTTTATTCCTTGTACAAGGCCATTCTGGCCTCCGTTTTGCTTGCCATTTGCACCGGCGTGCCTTATTTATCGTTCTGGTCGATAACATATCAGTACTTCTATGAGAATTACAAACGTTTTTTTTCCGTACTTTGTTTCTTACCCAAAGAGTACTTAACTTTGTGATTTTGGATTCCTAGTACAAGGCCATTCTGACCTCCGTTTTGCTTCCCGTTTGCGCCGGCGTACCTTATTTGTCATTCTGGTCGATACCACATTAGTACTTCAAAGAGAATTATAAACGTTTTTTTTCATACTTTTTTCGTACCCATAGAGTACTTAACTGTGTGATTTTTGATTCTTGTACAAGGCCATTCGCCTCCGCTTTTGCTTGCCATTTACGCAGGCGTTTTATTTATCGTTTTGTCGATATCACATCAAGATTTCAAAGAGAATTACAAACTTTTTTCGTACTTTTTTCATACCCATAGAGTACTTAACTGTGTGATTTTGATTCTTGTACAAGGCCATTCGCCTCCGTTTTGCTTTGCTTGCGCCGGCGCGCTTTATTTATCGCTCGTCGATATCACATCAAGATTTCAAAGAGAATTACAAACATTTTTTTCAGATTTTTTCGTACCATAGAGTACTTAACCGTGGTGATATTTGATTCTTGTACAAGGCCATTTTGGCCTCCATTTTGATTGTCGCTTGCGCCGGCGTTTTATTTATCGTTCTAGTCGATATCACATCAAGATTTCAAAGAGAATTAAAACATTTTTTTGTACTTTCTTTCGTACCATAGAGTACTTAACTGATTTTTGATTCTTGTACAAGGCCATTCGCCTCCGTTTTGCTTGCCGCTTGTGCCGGCGGCCTTATTTATCGTTCTGGTCGATATCACATCAAGATTTCAAAGAGAATTACAAACGTTTTTTCATACTTTTTTCGTACCCATAGAGTACTTAATCGTGTGATTTTTGATTCTTGTACAAGGCCATTCTGCCTCCGTTTTGCTTGCCGCTTTGCCGGCGTGCCTTATTTATCGTTCTGGTCGATATCACATCAAGATTTCAAAGAGAATTACAAACCTTTTTTTTCATACTTTTTCATACCCATAGAGTACTTAACTGTGTGATTTTTGATTCCTTGTACAAGGCCATTCTGGCCTCCGTTTTGCTTGCCGTTTGCGCCGGCGTGCCTTATTTATCGTTCTGGTCGATATCACATCAGTACTTCAAAGAGAATTACAAACGTTTTTTTCATACTCTTTTTCGTACCCATAGAGTACTTAACGGTGTGATTTTTGATTCCTTGTACAAGGCCATTCTGGCCTCCGTTTTGCTTGCCGTTTGCGCCGGCGTGCCTTATTTATCGTTCTGGTCGATATCACATCAGTACTTCAAAGAGAATTACAAACGTTTTTTTTCGTACTTTTTTTCGTACCCATAGAGTACTTAATAGGTGTGATTTTTGATTCCTTGTACAAGGCCATTCTGGCCTCCGTTTTGCTTGCCGTTTGCGCCGGCGTGCCTTATTTATCGTTCTGGTCGATATCACATCAAGACTTCAAAGAGAATTACAAACATTTTTTCAGATTTTTTTCGACTCCATAGAGTACTTAATCGGATTTTGATTCTTGTACAAGGCCATTCGGCCTCCGCTTTTCTTGCTTTGCATGCCGCGCATCTTATTTATCGTTCCGGTCGATATCACATCAAGATTTCAAAGAGAATTACAAACGTTTTTTCAGATTTTTTCCGCACCCATAGAGTACTTAATCGGTGATTTTTGATTCTTGTACAAGGCCATTCTCGCCTCCGCTTTGCTTGCCGCTTGCGCCAGCGTCTTATTTATCGTTCTGGTCGATATCACATCAAGACTTCAAAGAGAATTACAAAAGTTTTTTTTCGTACTTTTTTTCGTACCCATAGAGTACTTAATGGTGTGATTTTTGATTCCTTGTACAAGGCCATTCTGGCCTCCGTTTTGCTTGCCGTTTGCGCCGGCGTGTCTTATTTATCGTTCTGGTCGATATCACATCAGTACAACAAAGAGAATTACAAATGTTTTTTCGTACTTTTTTCGTACCCATAGAGTATTTAACTGTGTGATTTTTGATTCCTTGTACAAGGCCATTCTGACCTCCGTTTTGCTTCCCGTTTGCGCCGGCGTACCTTATTTATCGTTCTGGTCGATACCACATCAGTACTTCAAAGAGAATTACAAACGTTTTTTTTCATACTTTTTTCGTACCCATAGAGTACTTAACTGTGTGATTTTTGATTCCTTGTACAAGGCCATTCTGGCCTCCGTTTTGCTTGCCGCTTACGCCGGCGTGCCTTATTTATCGTTCTGGTCGATATCACATCAAGATTTCAAAGAGAATTACAAACGTTTTGCATTTTTTCGTACCCATAGAGTACTTAACTGTGTGATTTTTGATTCTTGTACAAGGCCATTCGCCTCCGTTTTGCTTGCCGCTTATGCGGCGCGTCTTATTTATCGTTCTGGTCGATATCACATCAAGATTTCAAAGAGAATTACAAACGTTTTTTTCATACTTTTTTCGTACCAATAGAGTACTTAATCGTGTGATTTTTGATTCTTGTACAAGGCCATTCGCCTCCGCTTTTGCTTGGGTTTGCACCGGCGCGCTTTATTTATCGCTCGTCGATATCACATCAAGATTTCAAAGAGAATTACAAATGCTTTTTTTCATACTCTTTTTCGTACCCATAGAGTACTTAACGTGTGATTTTTGATTCTTGTACAAGGCCATTCTCGCCTCCGCTTTGCTTGCCGCTTATACCGGCGTTTTATTTATCGCTCGTCGATATCACATCAAGATTTCAAAGAGAATTACAAACGCTTTTCAGACTTTTTCGTACCCATAGAGTACTTAATGTGTGTGATTTTTATTCCTTGTACAAGGCCATTCTGGCCTCCGTTTTGCTTGCCGTTTGCGCCGGCGTGCCTTATTTATCGTTCTGGTCGATAACACATCAGTACTTCAAAGAGAATTACAAACATTTTTTCGAACTTTTTTTCGTACCCATAGAGTACTTAACTGTGTGATTTTTGATTCCTTGTACAAGGCCATTCTGACCTCCGTTTTGCTTGCCGCTTATACCGGCACTTTATTTATCGTTCTGGTCGATATCACATCAAGACTTCAAAGAGAATTACAAACGTTTTTTTCGTACTTTTTTCCGTACCCAAAGAGTACTTAACTGTGTGATTTTTGATTCCTAGTACAAGGCCATTCTGACCTCTGTTTTGCTTCCCGTTTGCGCCGGCGTACCTTATTTATCGTTTTGGTCGATACCGCATCAGTACTTCAAAGAGAATTACAAACATTTTTTTTCGTACTCTTTTTCGTACCCATAGAGTACTTAATGGTGTGATTTTTGATTCCTTGTACAGGCCCATTCTGGCTTCTGTTTTGCTTGCCGTTTGCGCCGGCGTGCCTTATTTATCGTTCTGGTCGATAACACATTAGTACAACAAAGAGAATTACAAATGTTTTTTTCGTACTTTTTTTCGTACCCATAGAGTATTTTAACTGTGTGATTTTTGATTCCTAGTACAAAGCCATTCTGACCTCCGTTTTGCTTCCCGTTTGCACCGGCGTACCTTATTTGTCGTTCTGGTCGATATCACATCAGTATTTCAAAGAGAATTACAAACGTTTTTTTTCGTACTTTTTTCATGCCCATAGAGTACTTAACTGTGTGATTTTTGATTCCTTGTACAAGACCATTCTGGCCTCCGTTTTGCTTGCCGTTTGCGCCGGCGTGCCTTATTTATCGTTCTGGTCGATATCACATCAGTACTTCAAAGAGAACTACAAACATTTTTTTTCGTACTTTTTTTCGTACCCATAGAGTACTTAACTGTGTGATTTTTGATTCCTTGTACAAGGCCATTCTGGCCTCCATTTTGATTGCCGTTTGCGCCGGCGTGCCTTATTTATCGTTCTAGTCGATATCACATCAGTACTTCAAAGAGAGTTACAAACATTTTTTTCGTACTTTCTTTCGTACCCATAGAGTACTTAAATGTGTGATTTTTGATTCCTTGTACAAGGCCATTCTGGCCTCCGTTTTGCTTGCCGTTTGAGCCGGCGTGCCTTATTTATCGTTCTGGTCGATATCACATTTGTACTTCAAGGAGAATTACAAACGTTTTTTCATACTTTGTTCATACCCATAGAGCACTTAACTGCGTGATTTTTGATTCCTTGTACAAGGCCATTCTGGCCTCCGTTGTGCTTGACGTTTGCGCCGGCATGCCTTATTTATCGTTCTGGTCGATATCACATCAGTACTTCAAAAAGAATTAACCTTTTTTTTCGTACTTTTTTTCGTACCCATAGAGTACTTAACTGTGTGATTTTTGATTCCTTGTACAAGGCCATTCTGGCCTCCGTTTTGCTTGCGGTTTGCGCCGGCGTGCCTTATTTATCGTTCTGGTCGATATCACATCAGTACTTCAAAGAGAATTATAGTCGTTTTTTTCGTACTCTTTTTCGTACCCATAGAGTACTTAACGGTGTGATTTTTGATTACTTGTACAAGGTCATTCTGGCCTCCGTTTTACTTGCCGTTTGCGCCGGCGTGCCTTATTTATCGTTCTGATTGATATCACATCAGTACTTCAAAGAGAATTACAAACGTTTTCTTTCTTACTCTTTATCGTACCCATAGAGTACTTAACGGTGTGATTTTTGATTCCTTGTACAAGCCCATTCTGGCCTCTGTTTTGCTTGCCGTTTGCGCCGGCGTGCCTTATTTATCGTTCTGGTCGATAACACATCAGTACATCAAAGAGAATTACAAACATTTTTTTCATACTTTTTTTCGTACCCATAGAGTACTTAACTGCATGATTTATGATTCCTTGTACAATGCCATTCTGACCTCCGTTTTGCTTGCCATTTCCGCCGGCGTACCTTATTTATCTTTCTGGTCGATACCACATCAGTACTTCAAAGAGAATTACAAACGTTTTTTTCGTACTTTTTTCCGTACCCATAGAGTACTTAACTGTGTGATTTTTGATTCCTAGTACAAGGCCATTCTGACCTCTGTTTTGCTTCCCGTTTGTGCCGGCGTACCTTATTTATCGTTCTGGTCGATACCACATCAGTACTTCAAAGAGAATTACAAACATTTTTTTCGTACTCTTTTTCGTACCCATAGAGTACTTAATGGTGTGAATTTTGATTCCTTGTACAAGGCCATTCTGGCCTCCGTTTTGCTTGCCGTTTGCGCCGGCGTGCCTTATTTATCGTTCTGGTCGATATCACATCAGTACTTCAAAGAGAATTACAAATGTTTTTTTCGTACTTTTTTCGTACCCATAGAGTACTTAACTGTGTGATTTTTGATTCCTTGTACAAGGCCATTCTGACCTCCGTTTTGCTTTCCGTTTGCGCCGGCGTGCCTTATTTATCGTTCTGGTCGATATCACATCAGTACTTCAAAGAGAATTACAAACGTTTTTTTTCATACTTTTTTCGTACCCATAGAGTACTTAACTGTGTGATTTTTGATTCCTTGTACAAGGCCATTCTGGCCTCCGTTTTGCTTGCCGTTTGCGCCGGCGTGCCTTATTTATCGTTCTGGTCGATATCACATCAGTACTTCAAAGAGAATTACAAACGTTTTTTTCGTACTTTTTTCATACCCAGCGTACTTAACTGTGTGATTTTTGATTCCTTGTACAAGACCATTTGATAAGAATTTAAAATATGAA
>CM044897.1:53433454-53513647 GCA_024500145.1 Gentiana dahurica var. dahurica
CGGCGCAAACGGCAAGCAAAACGGAGGCCAGAATGGCCTTGTACAGGGAATCAAAAATCACACAGTTAAGTACTCTATGGGTACGAAAAAAAAGAACGAAAAAAAACATTTATAATTCTCTTTGAAGTACTGATGTGATATCGACCAGAACGATAAATAAGGCACGCCGGCGCAAACGGCAAGCAAAACGGAGGGCATAATGGCCTTGTACAAGGAATCAAAAATCACTCAGTTGAGTACTCTATGGGTACGGAAAAAAACGTTTGTAATTCTCTTTGAAGTACTGATGTGATATCGACCAGAACGATAAATAAGGCATGCCGGCGCAAACGGCAAGCAAAACGGAGGCCTGAATGGCCTTGTACAAGGAATCAAAAATCACACTGTTAAGTACTCTATGGGTACGAAAAAAAATGTTTGTAATTCTCTTTGAAGTACTGATGTGATATCGACCAGAACGATAAATAAGTCCCGCTGGCGCAAACGGTAAGCAAAATGGAGGCAAGAATAGCCTTGTACAAGGAATCAAAAATTACAGTTAAGTACTCTATGGGTACGGAAAAAAGTACGAAAAAAACGTTTGTAATTCACTTTGAAGTAATTAAGTGGTATCGGCCAGAACGATAAATAAAGGACGCCGGCGAAAACGGCAAGCAAAACGGGGGTCCGAATGAACTTGTACAAGGAATCAAAAATCTCACAGTTAAGTACTCAATGGGTACGAAAAAAACGTTTGTAATTCTCTTTGAAGTACTGATGTGTTATCGAACATAACGATAAATAAGGCACGCCGGCGCAAACGGCAAGCAAAACGGAGGCCAGAATGGCCTGGTTCAAGGAATCAAAAGTCCCACAGTTAAGTACTCTATGGGTACGGAAAAAAGTATGAAAAAAAATGTTTGTAATTCTTTTTGAAATACTGATGTGGTATCGGCAAGAATGATAAATAAGGTACGCCGGCGCAAACGGCAAGCAAAACGGAGGTCAGAATGGCCTTGTACAAAGAATCAAAAATCACACAGTTAAGTACTCTGTGGGTACGAAACAAAGTACGAAAAAAAACATTTGTAATTCTCATTGAAGTACTGATGTGTTATCGACCAGAACGATAAATAAGGCATGCCGGCGAAACGGGAAGCAAAACGGAGGCAGAATGGCCTTGTACAAGGAATCATAAATCACACATTAAGTACTCTATAGGTACGAAAAAAGTATGAAAAAAATTTGTAATTCTCTTTGAAATCTTGATGTGATATCGACGAATGATAAATAAAGACGCCGCATAAGCGGCAAACAAAGCGGAGGCAGAATGGCCTTGTACAAGAATCAAAAATCCACGGTTAAGTACTCTATGGGTACGAAAAAAATCTGAAAAAGCGTTTGTAATTCTCTTTGAAATCTTGATGTGATATCGACGAGCGATAAATAAGACACGCTGGTATAAGCGCCAAGCAAAGCGGAGGCGAATGGCCTTGTACAAGGAATCAAAAATCACACGATTAAGTACTCTATGGTACGAAAAGAGTATGAAAAAAACGTTTGTAATTCTCTTTGAAATCTTGATGTGATATCGACGGAACGATAAATAAAGACGCTTGGTATAAGCGGCAAGCAAAAGCGGAGGCGAATGGCCTTGTACAAGAATCAAAAATCACAGTTAAGTACTCTATGGATTACGAAAAAAATCTGAAAAAAGCGTTTGTAATTCTCTTTGAAATCTTGATGTGATATCGACCGAGCGATAAATAAGACACGCCGGTATAAGCGGCAAGCAAAAGCGGAGGCAGAATGGCCTTGTACAAGAATCAAAAATCACACCGTTAAGTACTCTATGGGTACGAAAAAGTCTGAAAAAAAGCGTTTGTAATTCTCTTTGAAGTACTGATGTGATATCGACAGAGCGATAAATAAATGCCGGTATAAGCGGCAAGCAAAAGCGGAGGCGAGAATGGCTTTGTACAAGGAATCAAAAATCACACGTTAAGTACTCTATGGGTTGAAAAAATCTGAAAAAAATGTTTGTAATTCTCTTTGAAGTACTGATGTGGTATCGACGAGAACGATAAATAAGGTACGCCGGCACAAACGGCAAGCAAAACGGAGGTCAGAATGGCCTTGTACAAGGAATCAAAAATCACACCGTTAAGTACTCTATGGGTACAAAACAAAATACGTAAAAAACGTTTGTAATTCTCTTTGAAGTCTTGATGTGTTATCGACCAGAACGATAAATAAGGCACGCCGGCGCATACGGGAAGCAAAACGGAGGCCAGAATGGCCTTGTACAAGGAATCAAAAATCACACCGTTAAGTACTCTATGGGTATAAAAAAGAGTACGAAAAAAACCGTTTGTAATTCTCTTTGAAGTCTTGATGTGTTATCGACCGAGCGATAAATAAGACACGCCGGCAAAACAAGCAAAACGGTGGCCAGAATGGCCTTGTACAAGGAATCAAAAATCACACCGTTAAGTACTCTATGGGTACAAAAAAAACGTTTGTAATTCTCTTTGAAGTACTTATGTGATATCGACCAGAACGATAAATAAGGCACGCCGGCGCAAACGGCAAGCAAAACGGAGGCCAGAATGGCCTTGTACAAGGAATCAAAAATCACACCGTTAAGTACTCTATGGGTACAAAAAAGAGTACGAAAAAAACATTTGTAATTCTCTTTGAAGTACTGATGTGATATCGACCAGAACGATAAATAAGGCACGCCGGCGCAAACGGCAAGCAAAACGGAGGCCAGAATGGCCTTGTACAAGGAATCAAAAATCACACAGTTAAGTACTCTATGGGTACAAAAAAAAGTATGAAAAAAAGTTTGTAATTCTCTTTGAAGTACTGATGTGATATCGACCAGAACGATAAATAAGGCACGCCGGCGCAAACGGCAAGCAAAACGGAGGCCAGAATGGCCTTGTACAAGGAATCAAAAATCACACCGTTAAGTACTCTATGGGTACGAAAAAAGTACGAAAAAAAAACGTTTGTAATTCTCTTTGAAGTACTATTGTGGTATCGACAAGAACGATAAATAAGATGCGCCGGCGCAAACGGCAAGCAAAAGCGGAGTCGAGAATGGCCTTGTACAAGGAATCAAAAATCACACCGTTAAGTACTCTATGGGTTCGAAAAAAGTCTGAAAAAAAATGTTTGTAATTCTCTTTGAAATACTGATGTGGTATCGACGAGCGATAAATAAGGACGCCGGCATAAACGGCAAGCAAAGCGGAGGTCGAATGGCCTTGTACAAGAATCAAAAATCACACCGTTAAGTACTCTATGGGTACGAAAAAAGTCTGAAAAAACGTTTGTAATTCTCTTTGAAATCTTGATGTGTATCGACGAGCGATAAATAAGATGCCGGTATAAGCGGCAAGCAAAAGCGGAGGTCAAAATGGCCTTGTACAAGGAATCAAAAATCACACCGTTAAGTACTCTATGGGTACAAAACAAAGTCTGAAAAAACGTTTGTAATTCTCTTTGAAGTCTTGATGTGTTATCGACGAGCGATAAATAAAACGCCGGTAGCAGCAAACAAAGCGGAGGCGAATGGCCTTGTACAAGGAATCAAAAATCACACCGTTAAGTACTCTATAGGTACAAAAAAGCGTTTGTAATTCTCTTTGAAGTACTTATGTGATATCGACGAGCGATAAATAAGGCACGCCCGGAAGCCGGCAAGCAAAACGGAGGTCAGAATGGCCTTGTACAAGGAATCAAAAATCACACCGTTAAATACTCTATGGGTACGAAAAAAAGTACTGAAAAAACATTTGTAATTCTCTTTGAAGTACTGATGTGATATCGACCAGAACGATAAATAAGGCACGCCGGCACTAACGGCAAGCAAAACGGAGGCCAGAATGGCCTTGTACAAAGAATCAAAAATCACCGTTAAGTACTCTATGGGTACAAAAAAAAGTATGAAAAAAACATTTGTAATTCTCTTTGAAATACTGATGTGATATCGACCAGAACGATAAATAAGGCACGCCGGCGCAAACGGCAAGCAAAACGGAGGCCAGAATGGCCTTGTACAAGGAATCAAAAATCACACCGTTAAGTACTCTATGGGTACAAAAAAATACGAATAAAATGTTTGTAATTCTCTTTGAAGTACTGATGTGATATCGACCAGAACGATAAATAAGGCACGCCGGCGCAAACGGCAAGCAAAACGGAGGCCAGAATGGCCTTGTACAAGGAATCAAAAATCACACAGTTAAGTACTCTATGGGTACGAAAAAAAGTACGAAAAAAACATTTGTAATTCTCTTTGAAGTACTGATGTGATATCGACCAGAACGATAAATAAGGCACGCCGGCGCAAACGGCAAGCAAAACGGAGGCCAGAATGGCCTTGTACAAGGAATCAAAAATCACACAGTTAAGTACTCTATGGGTACAAAAAAAGTATGAAAAAAATGTTTGTAATTCTCTTTGAAGTACTGATGTGATATCGACCAGAACGATAAATAAGGCACGCCGGCGCAAACGGCAAGCAAAACGGAGGCCAGAATGGCCTTGTACAAGGAATCAAAAATCACACAGTTAAGTACTCTATGGGTACAAAAAAAAGTACGAAAAAATGTTTGTAATTCTCTTTGAAGTACTGATGTGATATCGACCAGAACGATAAATAAGGCACGCCGGCGCAAACGGCAAGCAAAACGGAGGCCAGAATGGCCTTGTACAAGGAATCAAAAATCACACAGTTAAGTACTCTATGGGTACAAAAAAAGTACGAAAAAGAACGTTTGTAATTCTCTTTGAAGTACTGATGTGATATCGACCAGAACGATAAATAAGGCACTCCGGTGCAAACGGCAAGCAAAACGGAGGCCAGAATGGCCTTGTACAAGGAATCAAAAATCACACAGTTAAGTACTCTATGGGTACAAAAAAAACGTTTGTAATTCTCTTTGACGTACTGATGTGACAAGCAAAACGGAGGCCAGAATGTCCTTGTACAAGGAATCAAAAATCACAAAGTTAAGTAATCTATGGGTATGAAAAAAATTACGAAAAAAAACGTTTGTAATTCTCTTTGAAGTACTGATGTGATATCGACCAGAACGATAAATAAGGCACGCCGGCGCAAACGGCAAGCAAAACGGAGGCCAGAATGGCCTTGTACAAGGAATCAAAAATCACACAGTTAAGTACTCTATGGGTACGAAAAAAAAGTACGAAAAAAAAAGTTTGTAATTCTCTTTGAAGTACTTATGTGGTATCGACCAGAACGATAAATAAGGTATGCCGGCGCAAACGGCAAGCAAAACGGAGGCCAGAATGGCCTTGTACAAGGAATCAAAAATCACACTGTTAAGTACTCTATGGGTACAAAACAAAGTACGAAAAGAAACGTTTGTAATTCTCTTTGAAGTACTGATGTGATATCGACCAGAACGATAAATAAGGCACGCCGGCGCAAACGGCAAGCAAAACGGAGGCAAGAATGGCCTTGTACAAGGAATCAAAAATCACACCGTTAAGTACTCTATGGGTACAAAAAAAAGTACGAAAAAAAATGTTTGTAATTCTCTTTGAAGTACTGATGTGATATCGACCAGAACGATAAATAAGGCACGCCGGCGCAAACGGCAAGCAAAACGGAGGCCAGAATGGCCTTGTACAAGGAATCAAAAATCACACAGTTAAGTACTCTATGGGTACGAAAAAAAGTACGAAAAAAAATGTTTGTAATTCTCTTTGAAGTACTGATGTGATATCGACCAGAACGATAAATAAGGCACGCCGGCGCAAACGGCAAGCAAAACGGAGGCCAGAATGGCCTTGTACAAGGAATCAAAAATCACACAGTTAAGTATCTATAGGTGCGAAAAAAGTATGAAAAAAAACGTTTGTAATTCTCTTTGAAGTACTGATGTGATATCGACCAGAACGATAAATAAGGCACGCCGGCGCAAACGGCAAGCAAAACGGAGGCCAGAATGGCCTTGTACAAGGAATCAAAAATCACACAGTTAAGTACTCTATGGGTACGAAAAAAAGTACGAAAAAAAACGTTTGTAATTCTCTTTGAAGTACTGATGTGATATCGACCAGAACGATAAATAAGGCACGCCGGCGCAAACGGCAAGCAAAACGGAGGCCAGAATGGCCTTGTACAAGGAATCAAAAATCACACAGTTAAGTACTCTATGGGTACGAAAAAAAGTACGAAAAAAAATGTTTGTAATTCTCTTTGAAGTACTGATGTGATATCGACCAGAACGATAAATAAGGCATGCCGGCACAAGCGGCAAGCAAAACGGAGGCCAAAATGGCCTTGTACAAGAAATCAAAAATCACACAGTTAAGTACTCTATGGGTACGAAAAAAAGTACGAAAAAAACGTTTGTAATTCTCTTTGAAGTACTGATGTGATATCGACCAGAACGATAAATAAGGCACGCCGGCGCAAACGGCAAGCAAAACGGAGGCCAGAATGGCCTTGTACAAGGAATCAAAAATCACACCGTTAAGTACTCTATGGGTACAAAAAAAAGTACGAAAAAATGTTTGTAATTCTCTTTGAAGTACTGATGTGATATCGACCAGAACGATAAATAAGGCACGCCGGCGCAAACGGCAAGCAAAACGGAGGCCAGAATGGCCTTGTACAAGGAATCAAAAATCACACCGTTAAGTACTCTATAGGTACAAAAAAAACGTTTGTAATTCTCTTTGAAGTACTTGTGTGATATCGACCAGAACGATAAATAAGGCACGCCGGTGCAAACGGCATGCAAAACGAGGCCAGAATTGCCTTGTACAAGGAATCAAAAATTACACCGTTAAGTACTTATGGGTACAAAAAAGAGTACCAAAAAACATTTGTAATTCTCTTTAGAATACTGATGTGATATCGACTAGAACGATAAATAAGGCACGACGGCGCAAACGGCAAGCAAAACGAAGGCCAGAATGGTCTTGTACAAGGAATCAAAAATCACACAGTTAAGTACTCTATGGGTACAAAAAAAAAGTATGAAAAAATGTTTGTAATTCTCTTTGAAATACTGATGTGATATCGACCAGAACGATAAATAAGGCACGCCGGCGCAAACGGCAAGCAAAACGGAGGCCAGAATGGCCTTGTACATGGAATAAAAAATCACACCGTTAAGTACTCTATGGGTACAAAAAATTACGAATAAATATGTTTGTAATTCTCTTTGAAGTACTGATGTGGTATCGACCAGAACGTTAAATAAGGCACGCCGACGCAAACGGCAAGCAAAACGGAGGCCAGAATGGCCTTGTACAAGGAATCAAAAATCACACCGTTACTACTCTATGGGTAGAAAAAAACGTACAAAAAAAGTACGAAAAAAAAACGTTTGTAATTCTTTTTGAAGTACTGATGTGATAACGACCAGAACGATAAATAGGGCAAGCCGGCGCAAACGGCAAGCAAAACGGAGGCCAGAATGGCCATGTACAAGGAATCAAAAATCACACAATTAAGTACTCTAAGGGTACAAAAAAAAGTATGAAAAAAACGTTTGTATTTCTTTTTGAAGTACTGATATGATATCGACCAGAACGATAAATAAGGCACGCCGGCGCAAACGGCATGCAAAACGGAGGACAGAATGGCCTTGTACAAGATATCAAAAATCACGCCGTTAAGTACTCTATGGGTACAAAAATAAGTACGAAAAAACGTTTGTAATTCTCTCTGAAGTACTGATGTGATATCGACCAGAACGATTAATAAGGCCCGCCGGCGCAAACGGCAAGCAAAACGGAGGCAAGAATTGCCTTGTACAAGGAAACAAAAATCACACAGTTAAGTACTCTATGGGTACAAAAAAAGTACGAAAAAGAACATTTGTAATTCTCTTTGAAGTACTGATGTGACAAGCAAAACGGAGGCCAGAATGTCCTTGTACAAGGAATCAAAAATCACAAAGTTAAGTACTCTATTGGTATGAAAAAAAGTACGAAAAAAAACGTTTGTAATTCTCTTTGAAGTCTTGATGTGATATCGACGAGCGATAAATAAGGCCGCCTGGTATAAGCGGCAAGCGAGCGTAGCAGAATGGCCTTGTACAAGGAATCAAAAATCACACAGTTAAGTACTCTATGGGTACGAAAAAAAAGTACGAAAAAAAAGTTTGTAATTCTCTTTGAAGTACATATGTGGTATCGACCAGAACGATAAATAAGGTATGCTGGCGCAAACGGCAAGCAAAACGGAGGTCAAAATGGCCTTGTACAAGGAATAAAAAATCACACTGTTAAGTACTCTATGGGTACAAAACAATGTACGAAAAGAAACGTTTATAATTCTCATTGAAGTACTGATGTGTTATCGACCAGAACGATAAATAAGGCACGCCGGCGCAAACGGAGGCCAGAATGGCCTTGTACAAGGAATCAAAAATCACACCGTTAAGAACTCTATGGGTACAAAAAAGAGTACGAAAAAAAATGTTTGTAATTCTCTTTGAAGTACTGATGTGATATCAACCAGAACGATAAATAAGGCACGCCGGCGCAAACGGCAAGCAAAACGGAGGCCAGAATGGCCTTGTACAAGGAATCAAAAATCAAACCGTTAAGTACTCTATGGGTACAAAAAAGAGTACGAAAAATAACCTTTCTAATTCTCTTTGAAGTATTGATGTGATATCGACCAGAACGATAAATAAGGCACGCCGGTGCAAACGGCAAGCAAAACGGAGGCCAGAATGGCCTTGTACAAGGAATCAAAAATCACACCGTTATGAACTCTATGGGTACAAAAAAGAGTACGAAAAAAAATGTTTGTAATTCACTTTGAAGTACTGATGTGATATCGACCAGAACGATAAATAAGGCACGCCGGCGCAAACGGCAAGCAAAATGGAGGCCAGAATGGCCTTGTACAAGGAATCAAAAATCACAAAGTGAAGTACTCTATGGGTACGAAAAAAAGTACGAAAAAAAGCATTTGTAATTCTCTTTGAAGAACTGATGTGATATCGACCAGAACGATAAATAAGGCATGCCGGCACAAACGGCAAGCAAAACGGAGGCCAGAATGGCCTTGTACAAGGAATCAAAAATCACACCGTTAAGTACTTATGGGTACAAAAAAGAGTACGAAAAAAACATTTGTAATTCTCTTTGAAGTACTGATGTGATATGACCAGAACGATAAATAGGGCAAGCCGGCGCAAACGGCAAGCAAAACGGAGGCCAGAATGGCCTTGTACAAGGAATCAAAAATCACACAATTAAGTACTCTATGGGTCCAAAAAAAGTATGAAAAAAACGTTTGTATTTCTTTTTGAAGTACTGATATGATATCGACCAGAACGATAAATAAGGCATGCCGACGCAAACGGCATGCAAAACGGAGGACAGAATGGCCTTGTACAAGGAATCAAAAATCACACCGTTAAGTACTCTATGGGTACAAAATAAGTACGAAAAAATGTTTGTAATTCTCTCTGAAATCTTGATGTGATATCGACCAGAACGATTAATAAGGCTGCCGGCGCAAACGGCAAGCAAAACGGAGGCAAGAATTGCCTTGTACAAGAAACAAAAATCACACAGTTAAGTACTCTATGGGTACAAAAAAATACGAAAAAAACGTTTGTAATTCTTTTTGATGTACTGATGTGATATCGACCAGAACGATAAATAAGGCACTCCGGTGCAAACGGCAAGCAAAACGGAGGCCAGAATGGCCTTGTACAAGGAATCAAAAATCACACAGTTAAGTACTCTATGGGTTCGAAAAAAACGTTTGTAATTCTCTTTGAAGTACTGATGTGACAAGCAAAACGGAGGCCAGAATGTCCTTGTACAAGGAATCAAAAATCACAAAGTTAAGTACTCTATTGGTATGAAAAAAAGTACGAAAAAAAACGTTTGTAATTCTCTTTGAAGTACTGATGTGATATCGACCAGAACGATAAATAATGCACGCCGGTGCAAACGGCAAGCAGAACGTAGGCCAGAATGGCCTTGTACAAGGAATCAAAAATCACACAGTTAAGTACTCTATGGGTATGAAAAAAAAGTACGAAAAAAAAGTTTGTAATTCTCTTTGAAGTACATATGTGGTATCGACCAGAACGATAAATAAGGTATGCCGGCGCAAACGGAAGCGAACGGAGGTCAAAATGGCCTTGTACAAGGAATCAAAAATCACACGGTTAAGTACTCTATGGGTACAAAACAATGTACGAAAAGAAAAGTTTATAATTCTCATTGAAGTACTGATGTGTTATCGACCAGAACGATAAATAAGGCACGCCGGCGCAAACGGAGGCCAGAATGGCCTTGTACAAGGAATCAAAAATCACACCGTTAAGAACTCTATGGGTACAAAAAGAGTACGAAAAAAAATGTTTGTAATTCTCTTTGAAATCTTGATGTGATATCAACGAGCGATAAATAAGGCCGCCGGTATAAGCGGCAAGCAAAGCGGAGGCGAATGGCCTTGTACAAGAATCAAAAATCACAAAGTTAAGTACTCTATGGTACGAAAAAAAGTACGAAAAAAACGTTTGTAATTCTCTTTGAAGTACTGATGTGATATCGACCAGAATGATAAATAAGGCATGCCGGCACAAACGGCAAGCAAAATGGAGGCCAGAATGGCCTTGTACAAGGAATCAAAAGTCACACGGTTAAGTACTCTATGGGTACGAATAAAATTACGGAAAAAAATGTTTGTAATTCTCTTTCAAGTACTGATGTGATATCGACCAGAACGATAAATAAGGAACGCCGGCGCAAACGGCAAGCAAAACCGAGGCCAGAATGGACTTATACAAGGAATCAAAAATCACACAGTTAAGTACTCTAGGGGTACGAAAAAAAGTACGAAAAAAAATTTGTAATTCTCTTTGAAGTACTGATGTGGTATCGACCAGAACGATAAATAAGGCACACCGGCGCAAACAGCAAGCAAAACGGAGGCCAGAATGGCCTGGTTCAAGGAATCAAAAATCACACCATTAAGTACTCTATGGGTACAAAAAAGAGTATGAAAAATAACGTTTGTAATTCTCTTTGAAGTATTGAAGTGATATCGACCAGAACGATAAATAAGGCACGCCGGTGCAAACGGCAAGCAAAACGGAGGCCAGAATGGCCATGTACAAGGAATAAAAAATCACACCGTTATGAACTCTATGGGTACAAAAAAGAGTACAAAAAAAAATGTTTGTAATTCTCTTTGAAGTACTGAAGTGATATCGACCAGAACGATAAACAAGGCACGCCGACGCAAACGGCAAGCAAAACGGAGGCCAGAATGGCCTTGTACAAGGAATCAAAAATCACAAAGTTAAGTACTCTATGGGTTCGAAAAAAAGTACGGAAAAAAACGTTTGTAATTCTCTTTGAAATCTTGATGTGATATCGACGGAGCGATAAATAAGGCATGCGGTACAAGCGGCAAGCAAAAGCGGAGGCGAATTGCCTTGTACAAGGAATCAAAAATCCTGCTATTAAGTACTCTATGGGTCTGAATAAAATTCTGAAACGTTTGTAATTCTCTTTGAAGTAATGATGTGATATCGACCGAGCGATAAATAAAACGCCTGGTATAAGCGGCAAGCAAAAGCGGAGGCAGAATGGACTTGTACAAGGAATCGAAAATCAAGCAGTTAAGTACTCTAGTAGGAGCGAAAAAATCTGAGAAAAAAGTTTGTAATTCTCTTTGAAATCTTGATGTGGTATCGACCGAGCGATAAATAAGGTATCTTTGGCTCAAGCGGCAAACAAAGCGGAGGCAGAATGGCCTTGTACAAGAATCAAAAATCACACGATTAAGTACTCTATGGGTGCGAAAAAAAGTCTGAAAAAAACATTTGTAATTCTCTTTGAAATCTTGATGTGATATCGACGAGCGATAAATAAAACACGCCGGCTAAGCGGCAAGAAAAAGCGGAGGCGAATGGCCTTGTACAAGAATCAAAAATCACACGTTAAGTACTCTATGGGTATGAAAAAAAATCGAAAATAAGCGTTTGTAATTCTCTTTGAAATCTTGATGTGATATCGACCAGAACGATAAATAAGGCCGCATGGACAAGCGGCAAGCAAAACGGAGGCCAGAATGGCCTTGTACAAGGAATCAAAAATCACACCGTTAAGTACTCTATGGGTACGAAAAAAAGTATGAAAAAAACCTTTGTAATTCTCTTTGAAGTACTGATGTGATATCGACGAACGATAAATAAGGCGCCGGCGCAAACGGCAAGCAAAATGGAGGCCGAATGGCCATGTACAAAGAATCAAAAATCACACAGTTAAGTACTCTATGGGTACGAAAAAAAGTCTGAAAAAAAGTTTGTAATTCTCTTTGAAATCTTGATGTGATATCGACGAGCGATAAATAAGGCACGCCGGTATAAGCGGCAAAGCAAAGCGGAGGCAGAATGGCCTTGTACAAGAATCAAAAATCACCAGTTAAGTACTCTATGGGTTGAAAAAAGTATGAAAAAAACGTTTGTAATTCTCTTTGAAATCTTGGTGTGGTATCGACCGAGCGATAAATAAGACGCCGGCGTAAGGCAAGCAAAACGGAGGCCAGAATGGCCTTGTACAAGGAATCAAAAATCACACAGTTAAGTACTCTATGGGTACGAAAAAAGTACGAAAAAAAACGTTTGTAATTCTCTTTGAAGTACTGATGTGATATCGACCAGAACGATAAATAAGGCACGCCGGCGCAAACGGCAAGCAAAACGGAGGCCAGAATGGCCTTGTACAAGGAATCAAAAATCACACCGTTAAGTACTCTATGGGTACAAAAAAAAGTACGAAAAAACGTTTGTAATTCTCTTTGAAGTACTGATGTGATATCGACCAGAACGATAAATAAGGCACGCCGGCGCAAACGGCAAGCAAAACGGAGGCCAGAATGGCCTTGTACAAGGAATCAAAAATCACACAGTTAAGTACTCTATGGGTACGAAAAAAAGTACGAAAAAAAACGTTTGTAATTCTCTTTGAAGTACTGATGTGATATCGACCAGAACGATAAATAAGGCACGCCGGCGCAAACGGCAAGCAAAACGGAGGCCAGAATGGCCTTGTACAAGGAATCAAAAATCACACAGTTAAGTACTCTATGGGTACAAAAAAAGTACGAAAAAAACGTTTGTAATTCTCTTTGAAGTACTGATGTGATATCGACCAGAACGATAAATAAGGCACGCCGGCGCAAACGGCAAGCAAAACGGAGGCCAGAATGGCCTTGTACAAGGAATCAAAAATCACACAGTTAAGTACTCTATGGGTACGAAAAAAAGTACGAAAAAAAACGTTTGTAATTCTCTTTGAAGTACTGATGTGATATCGACCAGAACGATAAATAAGGCACGCCGGCGCAAACGGCAAGCAAAACGGAGGCCAGAATGGCCTTGTACAAGGAATCAAAAATCACACAGTTAAGTACTCTATGGGTACGAAAAAAAGTACGAAAAAAAACGTTTGTAATTCTCTTTGAAGTACTGATGTGATATCGACCAGAACGATAAATAAGGCACGCCGGCGCAAACGGCAAGCAAAACGGAGGCCAGAATGGCCTTGTACAAGGAATCAAAAATCACACAGTTAAGTACTCTATGGGTACAAAAAAAGTACAAAAAAACGTTTGTAATTCTCTTTGAAATCTTGAAGTGATATCGACGAGCGATAAATAAAACGCGCCCGGTATAAGCGCAAAGCAAAGCGGAGGCGAGAATGGCCTTGTACAAGAATCAAAAATCACAAAGTTAAGTACTCTATGGGTGCGAAAAAAGTACGAAAAAAACGTTTGTAATTCTCTTTGAAATCTTGATGTGATATCGACCGAGCGATAAATAAGGCATGCGGTACAAGCGGCAAAGCAAAGCGGAGGCGAAATGGCCTTGTACAAGGAATCAAAAATCCCGCAGTTAAGTACTCTATGGAGTCCGAAAAAAGTCTGAAAAAAATGTTTGTAATTCTCTTTGAAATCATGATGTGATATCGACGAGCGATAAATAAAACGCCGGTATAAGCGGCAAGCAAAGCGGAGGCGAATGGACTTGTACAAGAATCGAAAATCACACAGTTAAGTACTCTATGGGAACGAAAAAAAGTATGAAAAAAAAGTTTGTAATTCTCTTTGAAATCTTGATGTGATATCGACCGAAACGATAAATAAGGTATGCCGGCGCAAGCGGCAAGCAAAGCGGAGGCCCGAATGGCCTTGTACAAGGAATCAAAAATCACACAGTTAAGTACTCTATGGGTACAAAAAAAAGTACGAAAAAAAACGTTTGTAATTCTCTTTGAAATCTTGATGTGATATCGACCACAACGATAAATAAGGCACGCCGGCGCAAACGGCAAGCAAAAGCGGAGGCCTGAATGGCCTTGTACAAGGAATCAAAAATCACAGAGTTAAGTACTCTATGGGTACGAAAAAAAAGTACGAAAAAAAACGTTTGTAATTCTCTTTGAAGTACTGATGTGATATCGACCAGAACGATAAATAAGGCACGCCGGCACAAACGGCAAGCAAAAGCGGAGGCCAGAATGGCCTTGTACAAGGAATCAAAAATCACACAGTTAAGTACTCTATGGGTACGAAAAAAAGTACGAAAAAAAACGTTTGTAATTCTCTTTGAAGTACTGATGTGATATCGACCAGAACGATAAATAAGGCACGCCGGCACTAACGGCAAGCAAAACGGAGGCCAGAATGGCCTTGTACAAAGAATCAAAAATCACCGTTAAGTACTCTATGGGTACGAAAAAAAGTATGAAAAAAACGTTTGTAATTCTCTTTGAAATCTTGATGTGATATCGACGAGCGATAAATAAAGACGCGCGGTATAAGCGGCAAACAAAGCGGAGGCGAATGGCCTTGTACAAGAATCAAAAATCACCAGTTAAGTACTCTATGGGTACGAAAAAATCTGAAAAAAACGTTTGTAATTCTCTTTGAAATCTTGATGTGATATCGACCGAGCGATAAATAAAGACGCGCGTAAGCGCAGCAAGCAAAGCGGAGGCGAGAATGGCCTTGTACAAGGAATCAAAAATCACACCGTTAAGTACTCTATGGGTACGAAAAAGTACGAAAAAAAAGCGTTTGTAATTCTCTTTGAAATCTTGATGTGATATCGACGAAGCGATAAATAAAGACGCCGGCATAAGCAAGCAAGCAAAACGGAGGCCAGAATGGCCTTGTACAAGGAATCAAAAATCACACAGTTAAGTACTCTATGGGTACGAAAAAAAGTATGAAAAAACGTTTGTAATTCTCTTTGAAGTACTGATGTGATATCGACCAGAACGATAAATAAGGCACGCCGGCGCAAACGGCAAGCAAAACGGAGGCCAGAATGGCCTTGTACAAGGAATCAAAAATCACACAGTTAAGTACTCTATGGGTACGAAAAAAAGTACGAAAAAAAACGTTTGTAATTCTCTTTGAAGTACTGATGTGATATCGACCAGAACGATAAATAAGGCACGCCGGCGCAAACGGCAAGCAAAACGGAGGCCAGAATGGCCTTGTACAAGGAATCAAAAATCACACAGTTAAGTACTCTATGGGTACGAAAAAAAGTATGAAAAAAACGTTTGTAATTCTCTTTGAAGTACTGATGTGATATCGACCAGAACGATAAATAAGGCACGCCGGCGCAAACGGCAAGCAAAACGGAGGCCAGAATGGCCTTGTACAAGGAATCAAAAATCACACAGTTAAGTACTCTATGGGTACAAAAAAATACGAAAAAATATGTTTGTAATTCTCTTTGAAGTACTGATGTGATATCGACCAGAACGATAAATAAGGCACGCCGGCGCAAACGGCAAGCAAAACGGAGGCCAGAATGGCCTTGTACAAGGAATCAAAAATCACACGATTAAGTACTCTATGGGTACAAAAAAAACGTTTGTAATTCTCTTTGAAGTACTGATGTGATATCGACCAGAACGATAAATAAGGCACGCCGGCGCAAACGGCAAGCAAAACGGAGGCCAGAATGGCCTTGTACAAGGAATCAAAAATCACACCGTTAAGTACTCTATGGGTACAAAAAAATAGTACGAAAAAACGTTTGTAATTCACTCTGAAGTATTGATGTGATATCGATCAGAACGATAAATAAGGCCCGCCGGCGCCAACGGCAAGCAAAGCGGAGGCAAGAATTGCCTTGTACAAGGAAACAAAAATCACACAGTAAAGTACTCTATGGGTACAAAACAAAGTACGAAAAAAACGTTTGTAATTCTCTTTGAAGTACTGATGTGATATCGACCAGAACGATAAAAAAGGCACGCCGGCGCAAACGGCAAGCAAAACGGAGGCCAGAATGGCCTTGTACAAGGAATCAAAAATCACACAATTAAGTACTTTATGGGTTCGAAAAAAGTACGGAAAAAAACGTTTGTAATTCTCTTTGAAGTATTGATGTGGTATCGACCAGAACAATAAATAAGGAACACCGGGCAAACGGCAAGCAAAACGGAGGTCAGAATGGCCTTGTACAAGGAATCAAAAATCACACCGTTAAGTACTCTATGGGTACAAAACAAAGTATGAAAAAACGTTTCTAATTCTCTTTGAAGTACTGATTTGTAATCGACCAGAAAGATAAATAAGGCACGCCGGCGCAAACGGCAAGCAAAACGGTGGCCAGAATGGCCTTGTACAAGGAATCAAAAATCACACCGTTAAGTACTCTATGGGTATAAAAAAGAGTACGAAAAAAAACGTTTGTAATTCTCTTTGAAGTACTGATGTGATATCGACCAGAAAGATAAATAAAGCACGCCGGTGCAAACGGCAAGCAAAACGGAGGCCAGAATGGCCTTGTACAAGGAATCAAAAATCACACCGTTAAGTACTTATGGGTACCAAAAAGAGTACGAAAAAAAAACATTTGTAATTCTCTTTGAAGTACTGATGTTATATCGACCAAAACGATAAATAAGGCACGCCGGCGCAAACGGCAAGCCAAACGGAGGCCAGAATGGCCTTGTACAAGGAATCAAAAATCACACAGTTAAGTACTCAATGGGTACAAAAAAAAGTACGAAAAAAACGTTTGTAATTCTCTTTGACATACTGATGTGATATCGACCAGAACGATAAATAAGGCACGCCGGCGCAAACGGCATGCAAAACGGAGGGCAGAATGGCCTTGTACAAGGAATCAAAAATCACACCGTTAAGTACTCTATGGGTACAAAAAAAAAGTACGAAAAAACGTTTGTAATTCACTCTGAAGTACTGATGTGATATCGACCAGAACGATAAATAAGGCCCGCCGGCGCAAACGGCAAGCAAAGCAGAGGCAAGAATTGCCTTGTACAAGGAAAGAAAAATCACACAGTTAAGTACTCTATGGGTACAATAAAAAGTCCGAAAAAAAACGTTTGTAATTCTTTTTGAAGTACTGATGTGATATCGATAAGAACGATAACAAAGGCACACCGGCGCAAACGGCAAGCAAAACGGAGGCCAGAATGGCCTTGTACAAAGAATCAAAAATCAAACAGTTAAGTACTCTATGGGTACAAAAAAGTACGAAAAAAACGTTTGTAATTCTTTTTGATGTACGGGTGTGATATCGACCAGAATGATAAATAAGGCACGCCGGTGCAAACAGCGAGCAAAACGGAGGCCAGAATGGCCTTGTACAAGGAATCAAAAATCACACCGTTAAGTACTCTATGGGTACAAAACAAAGTACGAAAAAAAACGTTTGTCATTCTCTCTGAAGTACTGATGTGATATCGACCAGAACGATAAATAAGGCCCGCCAGCGCAAACGGCAAGCAAAACGGAGGCAAGAATGGCCTTGTACAATGAAATAAAAATCACACAGTTAAGTACTCTATGGGTACAATAAAAAGTACGAAAAAAAACGTTTGTAGTTCTTTTTGAAGTACTGATGTGATATCGACCAGAACGATAAATAAGGCACGCCGGCACAAACGGCAAGCAAAACGGAGGCCAAAATGGGCTTGTACAAAGAATCAAAAATCACACCGTTAAGTACTCTATGGGAACAAAAAAAAAAGTACGAAAAAAACGTTTTGTAATTCTCTTTGAAATACTGATGTGATATCAACCAGTACGATAAATAAGGCACGCCGGCGCAAACGGCAAGCAAAACGGAGGCCAGAATGGCCTTGTACAAGGAATCAAAAATCACAAAGTTAAGTACTCTATGGGTACAAAAAAATGTATAAAAAAACGTTTGTAATTTTTTTTGAAGTACTGATGTGATATCGACCAGACCGATAAATAAGGCAAGCAAAATGGAGGCCAGAATGGCCTTGTACAAAGAATCAAAAATGACACCATTAAGTACTCAATGGGTACAAAACAAAGTACAAAAAACACGTTTGTAATTCTCTTTGAAGTACTGATGTGATATCGACCAGAACGATAGATAAGGCACGCCGGCGTAAACGGCAAGCAAAACGGAGGCCAGAATGGCCTTGTACAAGGAATCAAAAATCACACCGTTAAGTACTCTATGGGTACAAAAAAAGTATGAAAAAAAATGTTTGTAATTCTCTTTGAAGTACTGATGTGATATCGACCAGAAAGATAAATAAGGCATGCCGGCGCAAACGGCAAGCAAAACGGAGGCCAGAATGGCCTTGTACAAGGAATCAAAAATCACATCGTTAAGTACTTTATGGGTACAAAAAGAAGTATGAAAAAATGTGTGTAATTCTCTTAGAAATGTTGATGTGATACCGACCAGAACGATAAATAAGGCACGCCGGCGCAAACGGCAAGCAAAACGGAGGCCAGAATGGCCTTCTACAAGGAATCAAAAATCACACCATTAAGTACTCTATAGTAACAAAAAAAAGTACGAAAAAAGCGTTAGTAATTCTCTTTGTAGTACTGATGTGATATCGACCAAAACGATAAATAAGGCCGCCGGTGCAAACGTCAAGCAAAACGGAGGCCAGAATGGCCTTGTACAAGGAATTAAAAATCACACCGTTAAGTACTCTATGGGTACAAAAAAAGTACGAAAAAAATTGTTTGTAATTCTCTTTGAATTACTGATGTGATATCGACCAGAACGAAAAATAAAGCACGCCGGTGCAAACAGCAAGCAAAACGGAGGCCAGAATGGCCTTGTACAAGGAATCAAAAATCACATCGTTACTACTCTATGGTTACAAAAAAAAGTAGAAAAAAACGTTTGTTATTCTCTTTGAAGTACTGATGTGATATCGACCAGAACGATAAATATGGCACGCCGGAGAAAACGGCAAGAAAAACGGAGTCCTGAATGGCCTTGTACAAGGATAAAAAATCACACCGTTACTACTCTATAGGTACAAAAAAAAGTACGAGAAAAACGTTTGTAATTCTCTTTGAAGTATTGATGTGAGATCGACTAGAACAATAAATATGGCACGCCGGCGCAACTGACAAGCAAAACGGATGCCAGAATGGCCTTGTACAAGGAATAAAAAATCACACCATTAAATACTCTATGGGTACAAGAAAGAGTACGAAAAAAAACGTTTGTAATTCTCTTTGAAGTACTGATGTTATATCGACCAGAACGATAAATATGGCACGCCGTTTGTAATTCTCTTTGAAGTACTGATTTGATATTGACCAGAACGATAAATAAGTCATGACAAGCAAAATTGAGCCCAGAATGGCCTTGTACAAGGAATCAAAAATCACACCATTACTACTCTATGGGTACAAAAAAAGTATGAATAAAAATGTTTGTAATTCTCTTTGAAGTAATGATGTGGTATCGACCAGAACGATAAATAAGGAACGGCAGCGCAAACGGCAAGCAAAACGGAGGCTAGAATGGCCGTATACAAGGAATACAATATCACACCGTTAAGCACTCTATGGGTACAAAAGAAAGTACGAATAAAAACGTTTGTAATTCTCTTTGAAGTACTGATGTGGTATCATCCAGAACGATAAATAAGCCACGCCGGGAAAAACTGCATGCAAAACGGAGTCCAGAATGGCCTTGTACAATGAATAAAAAATCACACCGTTAAGTAATCTATGGGTACAAAAGAAAGTACGAATAAAAACGTTTGTAATTCTCTTTGAAGTACTGATGTGGTATCGACCAGAACGATAAATAAGGCTCGCCGGCGCAAACGGCAAGCAAAACGGAGGCTAGAATGGCCTTGTAATGAATAAAAAATCACACCGTTAAGTACTTTATGGGTACATAAAAAGTACGAATAAAAACATTTTTAATTCTCTTTGAAGTACTAATGTGGTATCGACCAGAACGATAAATAAGGCACGCCGGCGCAAACGGCAAGCAAAACGGAGGCCAGAATGGCTTTGTACAAGGAATAAAAAATCACACCGTTAAGTACTCTATGGGTACAAAAAACACGAATAAATAAGTTTGTAATTCTCTTTGAAATACTGATGTGGTATTGACCAGAAAGTTAAATAAGGTACGCCGGCGCAAACGGCAAGCAAAACGGAGCCCAGAATGGCCTTGTACAAGGAATCAAAAATCTCACAGTTAAGTACTCTATGGGTTCGAAAAAAGTACGAAAAAAAACATTTATAATTCTCTTTGAAGTACTGATGTGGTATCAACCAGAACGATAAATAAGGTACGCCGGCGTAAACGGCAAGCAAAACGGAGGCCAGAATGGCCTTGTACAAGGAATCAAAAATCACACCGTTAAGTACTTTATGGGTACAAAACAAAGTACGAAAAAAACGTTTGTAATTATCTTTGAAGTACTGATGTGTTATTGACCTGAACGATAAATAAGGCACGCCGGCGCAAACGGCAAGCAAAACGGAGGCCAGAACGCCCTTGTACAAGGAATCAAAAATCACACCGTTAAGTACTCTATGGGTACGAAAAAAAAGTACGAAAAAAAAACGTTTGTAATTCTCTTTGAAGTACTGATGTGATATCGACCAAAACGATAATAAGGCACGACGGCACAAACGGCAAGCAAAACGGAGGCCAGAACGGCCTTGTACAAGGAATCAAAAATGACACAGTTAAGTACTCTATGGGTACGAAAAAAGTATGAAAAAAACGTTTGTTATTCTCTTTGAAGTACTGATGTGATATCGACCAGAACGTTATATAAGGCACGCCGGCGCAAACGGCAAGCAAAACGGAGGCCAGAATGGCCTTGTAGAATGAATCAAAAATCACACAGTTAAGTACTCTATGGGTACGAAAAAAAGTATGAAAAAAAAACGTTTGTAATTCTCTTTGAAGTACTGATGTGATATCGACCAGAATGATAAATAAGGCACGCCGGCGCAAACGGCAAGCAAAACAGAGGCCAGAATGGCCTTGTACAAGGAATCAAAAATCACACAGTTAAGTAATCTATGCGAAAAAAGTACGAAAAAAACATTTATAATTCTCTTTGAAGTACTGATGTGGTATCAACCAGAACGATAAATAAGGTGCCGGCGTAAACGGCAAGCAAAACGGAGGCCAGAATGGCCTTGTACAAGGAATCAAAAATCACACAGTTAAGTACTCTATGGGTACGAAAAAACATTTATAATTCTCTTTGAAATCTTGATGTGATATCGACCGAACGATAAATAAGGCACGCCGGCCTAAACGGCAAGCAAAACGGAGGCGAATGGCCTTGTACAAGAATCAAAAATCACACCGTTAAGTACTTTATGGGTACAAAACAAAGTCTGAAAAAACGTTTGTAATTATCTTTGAAATCTTGATGTGTTATCGACCGAACGATAAATAAGGCACGCCGGCAAACGGCAAGCAAAGCGGAGCGAGAAGCCTTGTACAAGGAATCAAAAATCACACCGTTAAAGTACTCTATGGGTCAAAAAAGACAACGTTTGTAATTCTCTTTGAAATCTTGATGTGATATCGACGAGCGATAATAAAGCACGGCATAAGCGGCAAAAAGCGGAGGCGAATGGCCTTGTACAAGGAATCAAAATGACACGATTAAGTACTCTATGGGTATGAAAAAAGTATGAAAAAAGCGTTTGTAATTCTCTTTGAAATCTTGATGTGATATCGACCAGCGATAAATAAGGCACGCCGGCACAAACGGCAAGCAAAGCGGAGGCCTTGTACAAGAATCAAAAATCACATAGTTAAGTACTCTATGGGTACGAAAAAAATACGAAAAAAACGTTTGTAATTCTCTTTGAATTACTGATGTGATATCGACCAGAACGATAAATAAGGCACGCCGGCACAAACGGCAAGCAAAACGTAGGCCAGAATGGCCTTGTACAAGGAATCAAAAATCACACTGTTAAATACTCTATGGGTACAAAAAAGAGTACGAAAAAAAACGTTTGTAATTCTCTTTGAAGTACTGATGTGATATCGACTAGAATGATAAATAAGGCACGACGGCGCAAACGACAAGCAAAACGGAGGCCAGAATGGCCTTGTACAAGGAATCAAAAATCACACAGTTAAGTACTCTATGGGTACGAAAAAAGTACGAAAAAAACGTTTGTAATTCTGATTGAAGTACTGATGTGATATCGACCAGAACGATAAATAAGGCACGCCGGCACGAACGGCAAGAAAAACGGAGGCCAAAATGTCCTTGTACAAGGAATCAAAAATTACAAAGTTAAGTACTCTATGGGTACGAAAAAAGCACGAAAAAAATGTTTGTCATTCTCTTTGAAGTACTGATATGATATCGACCAGAACGATAAATAAGGCACGCCGGCGCAAACGGCAAGCAAAACCGAGGCCAGAATGGCCTTGTACAAGGAATCAAAAATCACACAGTTAAGTACTCTATGGCCACGGAAAAAAAAATATGAAAAAAAAACGTTTGTAATTCTCTTTGAAGTATTGATTTGGTATCGACCAGAACGATAAATAAGGTACGTCGGTGCAAACGGCAAGCAAAACGGAGGTCAGAATGGCCTTGTACAAGGAATCAAAAATCACACCGTTAAGTGCTCTATGGGTACAAAACAAAGTACGAAAAAAAAAGTTTGTAATTCTCTTTGAAGTATTGATGTGATATCGACCAGAACGATAAATAAGGCACGACGGCGCAAACGGCAAGCAAAACGGAGGCCAGAATGGCCTTGTACAAGGAATCAAAAATCACACCGTTAAGTGCTCTATTGGTACAAAACAAAGTACGAAAAAAAAAAGTTTGTAATTCTCTTTGAAGTACTGAAGTGTTATCGACCAGAACGATAAATAAGGCACGCCGGCGCAAATGGCAAGCAAAACGGAGGCCAGAATGGCCTTGTACAAGGAATCAAAAATCACACAGTTAAGTACTCTATGTAATTCTTTTTGAAGTACTGATGTGATATCGACCAGAACGATAAATAAGGCACGCCGGCGCAAACAGCAAGCAAAACGGAGGCCAGAACGGCCTTGTACAAGGAATCAAAAATCCTGCAGTTAAGTACTCTATGGAGTGCAACGTTGTAATTCTCTTTGAAATCTTGATGTGATTTCGACTGAGCGAAAAATAAAACGCGCCGGTATAAGCGTAAACAAAGCGGAGGCCAAAATGGCCTTGTACAAGGAATCAAAAATCACACCGTTAAGTACTCTATGGGTACGAAAAAAAGTACGAAAAAAACGTTTGTAATTCTCTTTGAAGTAATTAAGTGGTATCGGCCAGAACGATAAATAAAGGACGCCGGCGGAAACGGCATGCAAAACGGAGGTCAGAATGGCCTTGTACAAGGAATCAAAAATCACAGAGTTAAGTACTCTATGGGTACGAAAAAAGTACGAAAAAAAAGGTTTGTAATTCTCTTTGAAGTACTGATGTGATATCGACCAGAACGATAAATAAGGCACGCCGGCGCAAACAGCAAGCAAAACAGAGGCCAGAACGGCCATGTAAAAGGAATCAAAAATCACACAGTTAAGTACTCTATGGGTACGAAAAAAAGTACGAAAAAAAACGTTTGTAATTCTCTTTGAAGTACTGATGTGATATCGACCAGAATGATAAATAAGGCACACCGGCAAGCAAAACGGAGGCCAGAATGGCCTTGTACAAGGAATCAAAAATCACACAGTTAAGTACTCTATGGGTACGAAAAAAAACGTTTGTAATTCTCTTTGAAGTACTGATGTGATATCGACCAGAATGATAAATAAGGCACACCGGCAAGCAAAACGGAGGCCAGAATGGCCTTGTACAAGAAATCAAAAATCACACAGTTAAGTACTCTATGGGTACGAAAAAAGTACGAAAAAAACGTTTGTAATTCTTTATGAAGTACTGATGTGATATCGACCAGAACGATAAATAAGGTACGCCGGCGTAAACGGCAAGCAAAACCGAGGTCAGAATGGCCTTGTACAAGGAATCAAAAATCACACGGTTAAGTACACTATGGGTACGAAAAAAAGTACGAAAAAAAACGTTTGTAATTCTTTATGAAGTACTGATGTGATATCGACTAGAACGATAAATAAGGCACGCCGGTGGAAATGGCAAACAAAACGGAGGCCAGAATGGCCTTGTACAAGGAATCAAAAATCACACGGTTAAGTACACTATGGGTACGAAAAAAAGTACGAAAAAAAATGTTTGTAATTCTCTTTGAAGTACTGATGTGATATCGACCAGAATGATAAATAAGGCACACCGGCAAGCAAAACGGAGGCCAGAATGGCCTTGTACAAGGAATCAAAAATCACACAGATATGTACTCTATGGGTATGAAAAAAAGTACGAAAAAAAACGTTTGTAATTCTTTATGAAGTACTGATGTGATATCGACCAGAACGAGAAATAAGGTACGCCGGCGTAAACGGCAAGCAAAACGGAGGTCAGAATGGCCTTGTACAAGGAATCAAAAATCACACCGTTAAGTACTCTATGGGTACAAAACAAAGTACGAAAAAACCTTTGTAATTCTCTTTGAAGTACTGATTTGTTATCGACCAGAACGATAAATAAGGCACGTCGGCGCAAACGGCAAGCAAAACGGAGGCGAGAATGGCCTTGTACATGGAATCAAAAATCACACAATTAAGTACTCTATATGTACGAAAAAAAGAACGAAAAAAAATGTTTGTAATTCTCTTTGAAGTACTGATGTGATATCGACAAGAACTATAAATAAGGCACGCCGGCGCAAACGGCAAACAAAACGGAGGCCAGAATGGCCTTGTACAAGGAATCAAAAATCACACAGTTAAGTACTCTATGGGTTCGAAAAATGTATGAAAAAGAACCTTTGTAATTCTCTTTGAAGTAGTGATGTGGTATCGACCAGAACGATAAATAAGGTACGCCGGCGTAAACGACAAGAAAAACAGAGGTCAGAATGGCCTTGTACAATGAATCAAAATCACACCGTTAAGTACTCTATGGGTACAAAACAAAGTACGAAAAAAAACATTTGTAATTCTCTTTAAAGTACTGATGTATTATCGACCAGAACGATAAATAAAGCACGCCGGCGCAAACGGCAAACAAAACGGAGGCCCGAATGGCCTTCTAAAAGGAATCAAAAATCACACCGTTAAGTAATCTATGGGTACAAAAATGAGTACGAAAAAAAACGTTTGTAATTCTCTTTGAAGTACTGATGTGATATCGACCAGAACGATAAATAAGGCACGCCGGCGCAAACGGCAAGCAAAACGGAGGCCAGAATGGCCTTGTACAAGGAATCAAAAATCACACGGTTAAGTACTCTATGGGTACGAAAAAAAGTACGAAAAAAACGTTTGTAATTCTCTTTGAAGTACTGATGTGATATCGACCAGAACGATAAATAAGGCACGCCGGCGCAAACGGCAAGCAAAACGGAGGCCAGAATGGCCTTGTACAAGGAATCAAAAATCACACAGTTAAGTACTCTATGGGTACGAAAAAAAGTACGAAAAAAATGTTTGTAATTCTCTTTGGAGTACTGATGTGATATGGACCAGAACGATAAATAAGGCACGCAGGCGTAAACGGCAAGCAAAACGGAGGCCAGAATGGCCTTGTACAAGGAATCAAAATTCACACCGTTAAGTACTCTATGGGTACCAAAAAAGTTACAAGAAAAACGTTAGTAATTCACTTTGAAGTACTGATGTGATATCGACCAGAACGATAAATAAGGCACGCCGGTGCAAACGGCAAGCAAAACGGAGGCCAGATTCACACCGTTAAGTACTCTATGGGGACAAAAATAAGTACGAAAAAAACGTTTGTAATTCTCTTTGAAGTACTGATGTGATATTGACCAGAACGATAAATAAGGCACGCCGGCGCAAACGGCAAGCAAAACGGAGGCCAGAATGGCCTTGTACAAGAATCAAATATCACACAGTTAAGTACTCTATGGAGTACGAAAAAAACGTTTGTAATTTTCTTTGAAGTACTGATGTGGTATCGACCAGAACGATAAATAAGGTACGCCGGAGCAAACGGCAAGCAAAACGGAGGCGAATGGCCTTGTACAAGGAATCAAAAATCACACCGTTAAGTACTCTATGGGTATAAAAAAGTACGAAAAAAATGTTTGTAATTCTCTTTGAAGTACTGATGTGATATCGACCAGAACGATAAATAAGGCACGCCGGCGCAAACGGCAAGCAAAACGGAGGCCAGAATGGCCTTGTACAAGGAATCAAAAATCACACAGTTAAGTACTCTATGGGTACGAAAAAAAAGTACGAAAAAAAGTATGTAATTCTCTTTGAAGTACTGATGTGATATCGCCCAGAACGATAAATATGGCACGCCGGCGCAAACGGCAAGCAAAACGGAGGCCAGAATAGTCTTGTACAAGGAATCAAAAATCACACCGTTAAGTACTCTATGGGTATAAAAAAGAGTACGTAAAAAAATGTTTGTAATTCTCTTTGAAATACTGATGTGATATCGACCAGAACGATAAATAAGGCACGCCGGCGCAAACGGCAAGCAAAACGGAGGCCAGAATGGCCTTGTACAAGGAATCAAAAATCACACAGTTAAGTACTCTATGGGTACGAAAAAAAGTATGAAAAAAGTTTGTAATTCTCTTTGAAGTACTGATGTGATATCGACCAGAACGATAAATATGGCACGCCGGCATAAACGGCAAGCAAAACAGATGCAGAATGGCCTTGTACAAGGTATCAAAAATCAGACCGTTAAGTACTCTATGGGAGCAAAAATAAGTATGACAAAAACGTTTGTAATTCTCTTTGAAATCTTGATGTGATATTGACGAGAACGATAAATAAGGCACGCCGGCACAAACGGCAATGAAAGCGTTAGGCGAGAATGGCCTTGTACAAGGAATCAAAAATCACGCAGTTAAGTACTCTATGGGTAAAAAACTTCTCTTTGAAATCTTGATGTGGTATCGACGAGCGATAAATAAGATGCTTGGCATAAGCGGCAAGCAAAAGCGAGGTCGAAATGGCCTTGTACAAGGAATCAAATATCACACCGTTAAGTACTCTATGGGTACAAAAAAGTCTCGAAAAAAATGTTTGTAATTCTCTTTGAAATCTTGATGTGATATCGACCAGATCGATAAATAAGGCACGCCGGCGCAAACAGCAAGCAAAACGGATGCCAGAATGGCCTTGTACAAGGAATCAAAAATCACACCGTTAAGTACTCTATGGGTACGAAAAAATGTACGAAAAAAAACGTTTGTACTTCAATTTGAAGTACTCATGTGATATCGACCAGAACGATAAAAAGAGAACGCCGAGACAAACGGAAAGCAAAACGGAGCCCAGGATGGCCTTGTACATAGAATCCAAAATCACACAGTTAAGTACTCTATGGGTTCGAAAAAAGTATGAAAAAGAACGTTTGTAATTCTCTTTGAAGTACTGATGTGGTATCGACCAGAATGATAAATAAGGTACGCCGGCGTAAACGGCAAGCAAAACGGAGGTCAGAATGGCCTTGTACAAGGAATCAAAAATCACACCGTTAATTACTCTATGGGTACAAAACAAAGTACGAAAAAAAACGTTTGTAATTCTCTTTAAAGTACTGATGTATTATCGACCAGAACGATAAATAAGGCACGCCGGCGCAAACGGCAAACAAAACTGATGTAGCCCAATTCTAGAGGAACAATAAAAACCCACAAATGGGACGCCTATATCAAGCTTTTATGGACTATTTATTTATTTTAATTCGCATTGGGCTTTTTAATTATGTTCGGAAGTAATAATCAGGCCCAAATTAGCCCAAATTGGCGCCAATAGAGATTAGGTCGTAGCATTTATTTTCCTATATAGTTTGATGGCTGATAGATTGGAAGGTAGAATATTTTTCGGATTCATAAATTGAAACACACTTTGTTTTATTTCAAGAACTTCCAGTGATTGGGTTCTTTCGGTTATCCTGAGACGGGGTAACTGGTTGGTGTTCCTAAGATGGGATCACCGTAGTAAATATTCTGAGACGGAGTATTTACATATCCTTTTGTTATTTTCATTATATATATTCAAAAAGCCATAAAAATATATTTTTCAAAGCTGAATCGTTTGCTGTGCTTTAATCAACGATCCTACGAGTTTCGGTATACATCAAAAACGGAGGCCAGAATGGCCTTCTACAAGGAATCAAAAATCACACCGTTAAGTAATCTATGGGTACAAAAAAGAGTACGAAAAAAACGTTTGTAATTCTCTTTGAAGTACTGATGTGATATCGACCAGAACGATAAATAAGGCACGCCGGCGCAAACGGCAAGCAAAACGGAGGCCAGAATGGCCTTGTACAAGGAATCAAAAATCACACAGTTAAGTACTCTATAGATACGAAAAAAAGTACGAAAAAAAACGTTTGTAATTCTCTTTGAAGTACTGATGTGATATCGACCAGAACGATAAATAAGGCACGCCGGCGCAAACGGCAAGCAAAACGGAGGCCAGAATGGCCTTGTACAAGGAATCAAAAATCATATAGTTAAGTACTCTGTGGGTACGAAAAAAAACGTTTGTAATTCTCTTTGAAGTACTGATGTGATATCGACCAGAACGATAAATAAGGCACGCCGGCGCAAACGGCAAGCAAAACGGAGGCCAGAATGGCCTTGTACAAGGAATCAAAAATCACATAGTTAAGTACTCTATGGGTACGAAAAAAAGTGCGAAAAAAATGTTTGTAATTCTCTTTGAAGTACTGATGTGATATCGACCAGAACGATAAATAAGGCACGCCGGTGCAAACGGAAAGAAAAACGGAGGCCAGAATGGCCTTGTACAAGGAATCAAAAATCACACAGTTAAGTACTCTATGGGTACGAAAAAAAACGTTTGTAATTCTCTTTGAAGTACTGATGTGGTATCGACCAGAACGATAAATAAGTTACGCCGGCGCAAAGCAAAACGGAGGTCAGAATGGCCTTGTACAAGGAATCAAAAATCACACCGTTAAGTACTCTATGGGTACAAAACAAAGCACGAAAAAAAACGTTTGTAATTCTCTTTAAAGTACTGATGTATTATCGACCAGAACGACAAATAAGGCACGCCGGCGTAAACAGCAAACAAAACGGATGCCAGAATGGCCTTCTACAAGGAATCAAAAATCACACCGTTAAGTAATCTTTGGGTGAAAAAAAGAGTACGAAAAAAAACATTTGTAATTCTCTTTGAAGTACTGATGTGATATCGACCAGAACGATAAATAAGGCACGCCGGCGCAAACGGCAAGCAAAACGGAGGACAGAATGGCCTTGAACAAAGAATCAAAAATCACACAGTTAAGTACTCTATGGTTACGAAAAAAAGTACGAAATTTTTTTTGTAATTCTCTTTGAAGTACTGATGTGATATCGACCCACACAATAAATAAGGCATGCCGGCGCAAACGGCAAGCAAAACGGAGGCCAGAATGGCCTTGTACAATGAATCAAAAATCACACAGTTAAGTACTCTGTAGAGTACGAAAAAAATCTGAAAAAAATGTTTGTAATTCTCTTTGAAATCTTGATGTGATATCGACGAGCGATAAATAGAGACGCGCTATAAGCGGTAAGCAAAACGGAGGCCATAATGGCCTTGTACAAGGAATCAAAAATCACACAGTTAAGTACTCTATGGGTTCGAAAAAAGTACGAAAAAGAACGTTTGTAATTCACTTTGAAGTACTGATGTGATATCGACCAGAACGATAAATATGGCACGCCGGCGCAAACGGCAAGCAAAATGGAGGACAGAATGGCCTTGAACAAAGAATCAAAAATCACACAGTTAAGTACTCTATGGGTACGAAAAAAAGTACGAAAAAAATCTTTTGTAATTCTCTTTGAAGTACTGATGTGATATCGACCCACTCGATAAATAAGGCATGCCGGCGCAAAGGGCAAGCAAAACGGAGGCCAGAATGCCCATGTACACTGAATCAAAAATCACACAGTTAAGTACTCTGTGGGTACGAAAAAAAGTACAAAAAAAACGTTTGTAATTCTCTTTGAATTACTGATGTGATATCGAACAGAATGATAAATAAGGCACGCCGGCGCAAACGGCAAGCAAAACGGAGGCCAGAATGGCCTTGTACAAGAAATCAAAAATCACACAGTTAAGTACTCTATGGGTACGAAAAAAAGTACGAAAAAAAACGTTTGTAATTCTCTTTGAAGTACTGATGTGATATTGACCAGAATGATAAATAAGGCACGCCGGAGAGCAAAACGGAGGCCAGAATGGCCTTGTACAAGGAATCAAAAATCACACAGTTAAGTACTCTATGGGTACGAAAAAAAGTACGAAAAAAAAGTTTGTAATTCTTTATGAAGTACTGATGTGATATCGACCAGACCGATAAATAAGGCACGCCGGCGCAAACGCCAAGCAAAACGGAGGCCAGAATGGCCTTGTACAAGGAATCAAAAATCACACAGTTTAGTACTCTATGGGTTCGAAAAAAGTACGAAAAAAAACGTTTGTAATTCTCTTTGAAGTACTGATGTGGTATCGACTAGAACGATAAATAATGTATGCCGGCACAAACTGCAAGCAAAACGGAGGTCAATGGCCTTGTAGAAGGAATCAAAAATCACACCGTTAAGTACTCTATGGGTACAAAACAAAGTACGAAAAAATGTTTGTAATTCTCTTTGGAGTACTGATTTGTTATCGACCAGAACGATAAATAAGGCACGCCGGCGCAAACGGCAAGCAAAACGGAGGCCAGAATGGCCTTGTACAAGGAATCAAATATCACACAGTAAAGTACTCTATGGGTACGAAAAAAAGTACTAAAAAAACGTTTGCAATTCTCTTTGAATTACTGATGTGATATCGACCAGAACGATAAATAAGGCACGCCGGCACAAACGGCAAGCAAAACGGAGGCCAGAATGGCCTTGTACAAGGAATCAAAAATCACACAGTTAAGTACTCTATGGGTAAAAAAAAGAGTACGAAAAAAAAATGTTTGTAATTCTCTTTGAAGTACTGATGTGATATCGACCAGAACGATAAATAAGGCACGCCGGCGCAAACGGCAAGCAAAACTGAGGCCAGAATGGCCTTGTACAAGGAATCAATATTCACACCGTTAAGTACACTATGGGTACCAAAAAAGTTACAAGAAAAAACATTTGTAATTCACTTTGAAGTACTGATGTGATATCGACCAGAACGATAAACAAGGCACGCCGGTGCAAACGGCAAGCAAAACGGAGGCCAGAATCACACCGTTAAGTACTCTATGGGTACAAAAATAAGTACGAAAAAAAACGTTTGTAATTCTCTTTGAAGTACTGATGTGATATTGACCAGAACGATAAATAAGGCGCGCCGGCGCAAACGGCAATGAAAACGTATGCCAGAATGGCCTTGTACAAGGAATCAAAAATCACACAGTTAAGTACTCTATGGGTACGAAAAAAACGTTTGTAATTCTCTTTGAAGTACTGATGTGGTATCGACTAGAACGATAAATAAGGTACGCCGGCGCAAACGGCAAGCAAAACGGTGGTCAGAATGGACTTGTACAAGGAATCAAAAATCACACCGTTAAGTACTCTATGGGTACAAAACAAAGTACGAAAAAAAACGTTTGTAATTCTAATTGGAGTACTGATGTGTTATCGACCAGAACTATAAATAAGGCCCGCCGGCGCAAACGGCAAGCAAAACGGAGGCCAGAATGGCCTTGTACAAAGAATCAAAAATAACACCGTTAAGTACTCTATGGGTACAAAAAAGATAATGAAAAAAACATTTGTAATTCTCTTTGAAATACTGATGTGATATCGACCAGAACGATAAATAAGGCACGCCGGCGCAAACGGAGAGCAAAACGGAGGCCAGAATGGTCTTGTACAAGGAATCAAAAATCACACCGTTAAGTACTCTATGGGTACAAAAAAGAGTACGAAAAAAATGTTTGTAATTCTCTTTGAAGTACTGATGTGATATCGACCAAAACGATAAATAAGGCACGCTGGCACAAACGGCAGGCAAAACGGAGGCCAGAATGGCCTTGTACAAGGAATCAAAAATCACACCGTTAAGTACTTTATGGGTACGAAAAAAAGTACGAAAAAAAATGTTTGTACTTCAATTTGAAGTACTGATGTGATCTCGACCAGAACGATAAAAAGAGAACGCCGGGACAAACGGCAAGCAAAACGGAGGCCAGAATGGCCTTGTACAAGGAATCAAAAATCACACAGTTAAGTACTCTATGGGTACCAAAAAAATTATGAAAAAAAACGTTTGTAATTCTCTTTGAAGTACTGATGTGATATCGACCAGAACGATAAATAAGGCACGCCGGCGCAAACGGCAAGCAAAACGGAGGCCAGAATGGCCTTGTACAAGGAATCAAAAATCACACAGTTAAGTACTCTATGGGTACGAAAAAAAGTACGAAAAAAACGTTTGTAATTCTCTTTGAAGTACTGATGTGATATCGACCAGAACGATAAATAAGGCACGCCGGCGCAAACGGCAAGCAAAACGGAGGCCAGAATGGCCTTGTACAAGGAATCAAAAATCACACTGTTAAGTACTCTATGGGTACGAAAAAAAGTACAAAAAAAACGTTTGTAATTCTCTTTGAAGTACTGATGTGATATCGACCAGAACGATAAATAAGGCACGCCGGCGCAAACGGCAAGCAAAACGGAGGCCAGAATGGCCTTGTACAAGGAATCAAAAATCACACAGTTAAGTACTCTATGGGTACAAAAAAGTGTACGAAAAAAACGTTTGTAATTCTCTTTGAAGTACTGATGTGATATCGACCAGAACGATAAATAAGGCACGCCGGCGCAAACGGCAAGCAAAACGGAGGCCAGAATGGCCTTGTACAAGGAATCAAAAATCACACAGTTAAGTACTCTATGGGTACGAAAAAAAGTACGAAAAAAAACGTTTGTAATTCTCTTTGAAGTACTGATGTGATATCGACCAGAACGATAAATAAGGCACGCCGGCGCAAACGGCAAGAAAAACGGAGGCCAGAATGGCCTTGTACAAGGAATCAAATATCACACAGTTAGGTAGTCTATGGGTACGAAAAAAAGTACGAAATAAAACGTTTGTAATTCTCTTTGAAGTACTGATGTGATATCGACCAGAACGATAAATAAGGCACGCCGGCGCAAACGGCAAGCAAAACGGAGGCCAGAATGGCCTTGTACAAGGAATCAAATATCACACAGTTAAGTACTCTATGGGTACGAAAAAAAGTACGAAAAACGTTTGCAATTCTCTTTGAATTACTGATGTGATATCGACCAGAACGATAAATAAGGCACGCCGGCACAAACGGCAAGCAAAACGGAGGCCAGAATGGCCTTGTACAAGGAATCAAAAATCACACAGTTAAGTACTCTATGGGTACGAAAAAAAGTACGAAAAAAAATGTTTGTAATTCTCTTTGAAGTACTGATGTGATATCGACCAGAACGATAAATAAGGCACGCCGGCGCAAACGGCAAGCAAAACGGAGGCCAGAATGGCCTTGTACAAGGAATCAAATATCACACAGTTAGGTACTCTATGGGTACGAAAAAAAGTACGAAAAAAAATGTTTGCAATTTTCTTTGAAGTACCGATTTGATATCGACCAGAAAGATAACTAAGGCACGCCGGCGCAAACGGCAAGCAAAACGGAGGCCAGAATGGCCTTGTACAAGGAATCAAAAATCACACAGTTAAGTACTCTATGGGTACGAAAAAAAGTACGAAAAAAAACGTTTGTAATTCTCTTTGAAGTACTGATGTGATATCGACCAGAACGATAAATAAGGCACGCCGGCGCAAACGGCAAGCAAAACGGAGGCCAGAATGGCCTTGTACAAGGAATCAAAAATCACACAGTTAAGTACTCTATGGGTACAAAAAAAGTACGAAAAAAATCTTTGTAATTCTCTTTGAAGTACTGATGTGATATCGACCAGAACGATAAATAAGGCACGCCGGCGCAAACGGCAAGCAAAACGGAGGCCAGAATGGCCTTGTACAAGGAATCAAAAATCACACAGTTAAGTACTCTATGGGTACGAAAAAAAGTACGAAAAAAAACGTTTGTAATTCTCTTTGAAGTACTGATGTGATATCGACCAGAACGATAAATAAGGCACGCCGGCGCAAACGGCAAGCAAAACGGAGGCCAGAATGGCCTTGTACAAGGAATCAAAAATCACACAGTTAAGTACTCTATGGGTACGAAAAAAATACGAAAAAAAACGTTTGTAATTCTCTTTGAATTACTGATGTGATATCGACCAGAACGATAAATAAGGCACGCCGGCACAAACGGCAAGCAAAACGGAGGCCAGAATGGCCTTGTACAAGGAATCAAAAATCACACAGTTAAGTACTCTATGGGTACGAAAAAAAACATTTGTAATTCTCTTTGAAGTACTGATGTGATATCGACCAGAACGATAAATAAGGCACGCCGGCGCAAACGGCAAGCAAAACGGAGGCCAGAATGGCCTTGTACAAGGAATCAAAAATCACACAGTTAAGTACTCTATGGGTACGAAAAAAAGTACGAAAAAAAACGTTTGTAATTCTCTTTGAAGTACTGATGTGATATCGACCAGAACGATAAATAAGGCACGCCGGCGCAAACGGCAAGCAAAACGGAGGCCAGAATGGCCTTGTACAAGGAATCAAAAATCACACAGTTAAGTACTCTATGGGTACGAAAAAAAGTACGAAAAAAAACGTTTGTAATTCTCTTTGAAGTACTGATGTGATATCGACCAGAACGATAAATAAGGCACGCCGGCGCAAACGGCAAGCAAAACGGAGGCCAGAATGGCCTTGTACAAGGAATCAAAAATCACACCGTTAAGTACTCTATGGGTACGAAAAAGAGTAGAAAAAAAACGTTTTTAATTCTCTTTGAAGTACTGATGTGATATCGACCCAAACGATAAATAAGGCACGCCGGTGCAAACGGCAAGCAAAACGGAGGTCAGAATGGCCTTGTACAAGGAATCAAAAATCACACAGTTAAGTACTCTATGTGTACGCAACAAAGTACGAAAAAAAATATTTTTAATTCTCTTTGAAGTCCTGATGTGATATCAACAAGAACGATAAATAAGGCATGCCGGTGCAAACGTCAAGCAAAACGTAGGCCAGAATGGCCTAGTACAAGAAATCAAAAATCACATAGTTAAGTAGTCTATGGGTACGAAAAAAAATACAAAAAAAACCCTTTGTAATTCTCTTTGAAGTACTGATGTGGTATCGGCCATAACGATAAATAAGGTACGCCGGCGGAAACGGCAAGCAAAACGGAGGTCAGAATGGCCTTGTACAAGGAATCAAAAATCACATAGTTAAGTGCTCTATGGGTACGAAACAAAGTACGAAAAAAAATGTTTGTAATTCTCATTGAAGTACTAGTGTGTTATCCACCAGAACGATAAATAAGGCACGCCGGCGCAAACAGCAAGCAAAACGGAAGCCAGAATGGCCTTGTACAAGGAATCAAAAATCACACCGTAAAGTACTATATGGGTACGAAAAAGAGTACGAAAAAAACGTTTTTAATTCTCTTTGAAGTACTGGTATGATATCGACCAGAACGATAAATAAGGCACAACGGCGCAAACGGCAAGCAAAACGGAGGCCAGAATGGCCATGTACAATGAATCAAAAATCACACAGTTAAGTACTCTATGGGTATGAAACAAAGTATGAAAAAAACGTTTGTAATTCTCATTGAAGTACTGATGTGTTATCGTCCATAACGATAAATAAGGCACGCCGGCGCAAACGGCAAGCAAAACGGAGGCCAGAATGGCCTTGTACAAGGAATCAAAAATCACACCGTTAAGTACTCTATGGGTACGAAAAAAAGTACGAAAAAAACGTTTTAATTCTCTTTGAAGTACTGATGTGATATCGACCAGAACGATAAATAAGGCACGCCGGCGCAAACGGCAAGCAAAACGGAGGCCAGAATGGCCTTGTACAAGGAATCAAAAATCACACAGTTAAGTACTCTATGGGTACGAAAAAAAGTACGAAAAAAAATGTTTGTAATTCTCTTTGAAGTACTGATGTGTTATCGACCAGAACGATAAATAAGGCACGCCGAAGCAAGCAAAACGCGAATGGCCTTGTACAAGGAATCACAAATCACACCGTTAAGTACTCTATGGGTACGAAAAAGAGTACGAAAAAAACGTTTTTAGTTCTCTTTGAAGTACTGATGTGATATCGACCAGAACGATAAATAAGGCACGCCGGCGCAAACGGAAAGCAAAACAGAGGTCCGAATGGCCTTGTACTAGGAATCAAAAATCACACCGTTAAGTACTCTATGGGTACGCAAAAAAGTACGAAAAAAAATGTTTGTAATTCTCATTGAAGTACTGATGTGTTATCGACCAACACGATAAATAAGGCACGCCGGCGCAAACGGCAAGCAAAACGGAGGCCAGAATGGCCTTGTACAAGGAATCAAAAATCACACCGTTAAGTACTCTATGGGTACGAAAAAGAGTACGAAAAAAAACATTCGTAATTCTCTTTGAAGTACTGATGTGATATCGACCAGAATGATAAATAAGGCACGCCGGTGCAAACAGCAAGCAAAACGGAGGCCAGAATGGCCTTGTACAAGGAATCAAAAATCACACATTTAAGTACTCTATAGGTACGGAAAAAAGTACGAAAAAAACGTTTGTAATTCTCTATGAAGTACTGATGTGATATCGACCAGAACGATAAATAAGGCATGCCGGCGCAAACAGCAAGCAAAACGGAGGCCAGCGGCCTTGTACAAGGAATCAAAAATCACACAGTTAATTACTCTATGGGTACGAAAAAAACAATTGTAATTCTCTTGAAATCTTGATGTGATATCAACCAGCGATAAATAAGGCACGCCGGCGCAAACGGCAAGCATAACGGAGGCCTGAACGGCCTTGTACAAGGAATGAAAAATCACACAGTTAAATACTCTATGGGTACGGAAAAAGTACAAAAAAAACGTTTGTAATTCTCTTTGAAGTACTGATGTGATATCGACCAGAACGATAAATAAGGCACGCCGGCGCAAACGGCAATCAAAACGGAGGCCAGAATGGCCTTGTACTAAGAATCAAAAATCACACAGTTAAGTACTCTATGGGTACGAAAAAAAGTACGAAAAAAACATTTGTAATTCTCTTTGAAGTACTGATGTGATATCGACCAGAACGATAAATAAGGCACGCCGGAACAAATGGCAATCAAAACGGAGGACAGAATGGCCTTGTACAAGGAATCAAAAATCACACAGTTAAGAACTCTATGGGTACGAAGAAAAAGAACGAAAAAAAACGTTTGTAATTCTCTTTGAAGTACTGATGTGGAATCGACCAAAACGATAAATAATGTACGCCGGCGCAAACGGCAAGCAAAACGGAGGCCAGAATGGCCTTGTACAAGGAATCAAAAATCACACATTTAAGTACTCTATGGGTACGGAAAAAAGTACGAAAAAAAACGTTTGTAATTCTCTTTGAAGTACTGATGTGATATCGACGAGCGATAAATAAGACGCCGGCGCAAACGGCAAGCAAAACGGAGGCGAGCGGCCTTGTACAAGGAATCAAAAATCACACGGTTAATTACTCTAAAGTACGAAAAAACATTTGTAATTCTCTTTGAATCTTGATGTGATATCAACGAGCGATCAATAAGACGCCGGCATAAGCGGCAAGCAAAAGCGGAGGCGAGCGGCCTTGTACAAGGAATCAAAAATCACAGCAGTTAAATACTACGTAGATGCGGAAAAAATCACAACGTTTGTAATTCTCTTTGACGTCTTGATGTGATATCGACGAGCGATAAAAAAGGCGCGCCGGCATAAGCGGCAATCAAAGCGGAGGCGAATGGCCTTGTACTAGAATCAAAATCCCACGATTAAGTACTCTATGGGTACGAAAAAATCTGAAAAAAACATTTGTAATTCTCTTTGAAATCTTGATGTGATATCGACGAGCGATAAATAAGGCACGCCGGCACAAACGGCAAGCAAAACGGAGGCCAGAATGGCCTTGTACAAGGAATCAAAAATCACCGATTAAGAACTCTATGGAGATGCGAAAAAAGTCAACGTTTGTAATTCTCTTTGAAGTACTGATGTGGAATCGACCAAAACGATAAATAAGGTACGCCGGCGCAAACGGCAAGCAAAACGGAGGCCAGAATGGCCTTGTACAAGGAATCAAAAATCACACCGTTAAGTACTTTATGGGTACAAAAATAAGTACGAAAAAACACGTTTGTAATTCTCTTTGAAGTACTGATGTGATATCGACCAGAACGATAAATAAGGCACGCCGGCGCAAACGGCAAGCAAAACGGAGGCCAGAATGGCCTTGTACAACGAATCAAAAATCACACCGTTAAGTACTCTATGGGTATGAAAAAAAGTACGAAAAAAACGTTTGTAATTCTCTTTGAAGTACTGATGTGATATCGACTAGAACGATAAATAAAGTACGCCGGCGCAAACGGCTAGCAAAACGGAGGTCAGAATGGCCTTGTACAAGAAGTCAAATATCACACCGTTAAGTACTCTATGGGTACAAAAAAGAGTACGAAAAAAAATGTTTGTAATTTTCTTTGAAATACTGATGTGATATCGACCAGAACGATAAATAAGGCACGCTGGCGCAAACGGCAAGCAAAATGGAGGCCAGAATGGCCTTGTACAAGGAATCAAAAATCACACCGTTAAGTACTCTATGGGAACAAAAAAGTGTACGTAAAAAAACGTTTGAAATTCTCATTGAATTACTGATGTGTTATCGACCAAAACGATAAATAAGGCACACCGGCGCAAACGGCAAGCAAAACGGAGGTCAGAATGGCCTTGTACAAGGAATCAAAAATCACACCGTTAAGTACTCTATGGGAACAAATAAGAGTACGAAAAAAATCTTTGTAATTCTCTTTGAAGTACTGATGTGATATCGACCAGAACGAAAAATAAGGCACGCCGGCACAAACGGCAAGCAAAACGGAGGCCAGAATGGACGTGTACAAGGAATCAAAAATCACACAGTTAAGTACTCTATGGGTACGAAAAAAAAGTACGAAAAGAAATGTTTGTAATTTTCTTTGAAGTACTGATGTGATATCGACCAGAACGATAAATAAGGCACGCCGGTGCAAATGTCAAGCAAAACGGAGGCCAGAATGGCCTTGTACAAGAAATCAAAAATAACATAGTTAAGTACTCTATGGGTACGAAAAAAAATACGAAAAAAAAACCTTTGTAATTCTCTTTGAAGTACTGATGTGGTATCGGCCAGAACAATAAATAAGGTACACTGGCACAAACGGCAAGCAAAACGGAGGTCAGAATGGCCTTGTACAAGGAATCAAAAATCACACAGTTAAGTACTCTATGGGTACGAAACAAAGTACGAAAAAAAACGTTTGTAATTCTCATTGATGTACTGATGTGTTATCGACCAGAACGATAAATAAGGCACGCCGGCGCAAACGGCAAGCGAAACAGAGGCCAGAATGGCCTTGTACAAGGAATCACAAATCACACCGTTAAGTACTCTGCGTACGAAAAAGAGTACGAAAAAAAACGTTTTTAATTCTCTTTGAAGTACTGGTATGATATCGACCAGAACGATAAATAAGGCACAACGGCGCAAACGGCAAGCAAAACGGAGGCCAGAATGGCCTTGTACAATGAATCAAAAATCACACCGTTAAGTACTCTATGGGTACGAAACAAAGTACGAAAAAAATGTTTGTAATTCTCATTGAAGTACTGATGTGTTATCGACCAGAACGATAAATAAGGCACGCCGGCGCAAACGGCAAGTGAAACGGAGGCCAGAATGGCCTTGTACAAGGAATCACAAATCACACCGTTAAGTACTCTATGGGTACGAAAAAGAGTACGAAAAAAACGTTTTTAGTTCTCTTTGAAGTACTGATGTGATATCGACCAGAACGATAAATAAGGCACGCCGGCGCAAACGGAAAGCAAAACAGAGGTCCGAATGGCCTTGTACTAGCAATCAAAAATCACACAGTTAAGTACTCTATGGGTACGCAACAAAGTACGAAAAAAAATGTTTGTAATTCTCATTGAAGTACTGATGTGTTATCGACCAAAACGATAAATAAGGCACGCCGGCACAAACGGCAAGCAAAACGGAGGCCAGAATGGCCTTGTACAAGGAATCAAAAATCACACCGTTAAGTACTCTATGGGTACGGAAAAAATCTGAAACGTTTGTAATTCTCTTTGAAATCTTGATGTGATATCGACGAGCGATAAATAAGACACGCCGGTATAAGCGGCAAGCAAAAGCGGAGGCGAAGCGGCCTTGTACAAGGAATCAAAAATCACGATTAATTACTCTATGGGTACGAAAAAAAACATTTGTAATTCTCTTTGAAGTACTGATGTGATATCGACCAGAACGATAAATAAGGCACGCCGGTGCAAACGGCAAGCAAAACGGAGGCCAGAATGGCCTTGTACTAAGAATCAAAAATCACACAGTTAAGTACTCTATGGGTACGAAAAAATGTGAAAAAACATTTGTAATTCTCTTTGAAATCCTGATGTGATATCGACCAGAACGATAAATAAGGCACGCCGGCACAAACGGCAAGCAAAACGGAGGACGAGAATGGCCTTGTACAAGGAATCAAAAATCACACAGTTAAGTACTCTATGGGTACGAAAAAAATCTGAAAAAAACGTTTGTAATTCTCTTTGAAATCTTGATGTGGAATCGACCAAAAGCGATAAATAATGTCGCCGGCATAAGCGGCAAGCAAAGCGGAGGCGAATGGCCTTGTACAAGAATCAAAAATCACACATTTAAGTACTCTATGGAGTACGGAAAAAATCTGAAAAAAACGTTTGTAATTCTCTTTGAAATCTTGATGTGATATCGACGAGCGATAAATAAAAGGCCCGGTATAAGCGGCAAACAAAGCGGAGGCGAATGGCCTTGTACAAGAATCAAAATCACAGTTAATTACTCTATGGATGCGAAAAAACATTTGTAATTCTCTTTGAAGTATTGATGTGATATCGACCAGAACGATAAATAAGGCACGCCGGCGCAAACGGCAAGCAAAACGGAGGCCAGAATGGCCTTGTACAAAGAATCAAAAATCACACAGTTAAGTACTCTATGGGTACGAAAAAAAGTACGAAAAAAACATTTGTAATTCTCTTTGAAGTACTGATGTGATATCGACCAGAACGATAAATAAGGCACGCCGGCACAAACGGCAAGCAAAACGGAGGCCAGAATGGCCTTGTACAAGGAATCAAAAATCACACAGTTAAGTACTCTATGGGTACGAAAAAAAGTACGAAAAAAAACGTTTGTAATTCTCATTGAAGTACTGATGTGGTATCGACCAAAACGATAAATAATGTACGCCGGCGCAAACGGCAAGCAAAACGGAGGCCAGAATGGCCTTGTACAAGGAATCAAAAATCACACATTTAAGTACTCTATGGGTACGGAAAAAAATCTCAACGTTTGTAATTCTCTTTGAAATCTTGATGTGATATCGACGGAAAGCGATAAATAAAACGCGCCCGGTATAAGCGGCAAGCAAAGCGGAGGCGAGCGGCCTTGTACAAGGAATCAAAAATCACCGATTAATTACTCTATAGTGCGAAAAAAACATTTGTAATTCTCTTTGAAATCTTGATGTGATATCAACGAGCGATAAATAAAAGGCCTTATTTGGCGCAAAGCGGCAAGCAAAGCGGAGGCGAATGGCCTTGTACAAGGAATCAAAAATCACCAGTTAAATACTCTATAGATGCGGAAAAAAAATCTGAAAAAACGTTTGTAATTCTCTTTGAAATCTTGATGTGATATCGACGAACGATAAATAAACGCGGCATAAGCGGCAATAAAGCGGAGGCGAATGGCCTTGTACAAGAATCAAAAATCACACGGTTAAGTACTCTATGGGTACGAAAAAAAGTACGAAAAAAACCTTTGTAATTCTCTTTGAAATCTTGATGTGATATCGACGAGCGATAAATAAGGCACGCCGGCACAAACGGCAATCAAAACGGAGGACAGAATGGCCTTGTACAAGGAATCAAAAATCACACAGTTAAGAACTCTATGGGTACGAAAAAAAGTACGAAAAAAACGTTTGTAATTCTCTTTGAAGTACTGATGTGGTATCGACCAAAACGATAAATAAGGTACGCCGGCGCAAACGGCAAGCAAAACGGAGGCCAGAATGGCCTTGTACAAGGAATCAAAAATCACACCGTTAAGTACTTTATGGGAACAAAAAAGAGTACGAAAAAAAACGTTTGTAATTCTCTTTGAAGTACTGATGTGATATCGACCAGAACGATAAATAAGGCACGCCGGCGCAAACGGCAAGCAAAACGGAGGCCAGAATGGCCTTGTACAAGGAATCAAAAATCACACAGTTAAGTACTCTATGGGTACGGAAAAAAAACATTTGTAATTCTCTTTGAAGTACTGATGTGATATCGACCAGACGATAAATAAAGCGCCGGTGCAAACGGCAAGCAAAACGGAGGCCAGAATGGCCTTGTACAAGGAATCAAAAATCACACCGTTAAGTACTCTATGGGTACAAAAAAAGTACGAAAAAAAATGTTTGTAATTCTCTTTGAAATCTTGATGTGATATCGACGAGCGATAAATAAGGCACGCCGGCGCAAACGGCAAGCAAAACGGAGGCCAGAATGGCCTTGTACAAGGAATCAAAAATCACACCGTTAAGTACTCTATGGGAACAAAAAAGTGTACGTAAAAAAACGTTTGAAATTCTCATTGAATTACTGATGTGTTATCGACTAAAACGATAAATAAGGCACACCGGCACAAACGGCAAGCAAAACGGAGGCCAGAATGGCCTTGTACAAGGTATCAAAAATCACACCGTTAAGTACTCTATGGGAACAAATAAGAGTACGAAAAAAATCTTTGTAATTCTCTTTGAAGTACTGATGTGATATCGACCAGAACGATAAATAAGGCACGCCGGCACAAACGGCAAGCAAAACGGAGGCCAGAATGGATGTGTACAAGGAATCAAAAATCACACAGTTAAGTACTCTATGGGTACGAAAAAAAAGTATGAAAAGAAATGTTTGTAATTTTCTTTGAAGTACTGATGTGATATCGACCAGAACGATAAATAAGGCACGCCGGTGCAAACGTCAAGCAAAACGGAGGCCAGAATGGCCTTGTACAAGAAATCAAAAATCACATAGTTAAGTACTCTATGGGTACGAAAAAAAAACCTTTGTAATTTTCTTTGAAGTACTGATGTGGTATCGGCCAGAACGATAAATAAGGTACACTGGCACAAACGGCAAGCAAAACGGAGGTCAGAATGGCCTTGTACAAGGAATCAAAAATCACACAGTTAAGTACTCTATGGGTACGAAACAAAGTACGAAAAAAAACGTTTGTAATTCTCATTGAAGTACTGATGTGTTATCGACCAGAACGATAAATAAGGCACGCCGGCGCAAACCGCAAGCAAAACGGAGGCCAGAATGGCCTTGTACAAGAAATCAAAAATCACACCGTTAAGTACTCTATGGGTACGAAAAAGAGTACGAAATTGTTTTTTTAATTCTCTTTGAAGTACTGATGTGATATCGACCAGAACGATAAATAAGGCACGCCGGCGCAAACGGGAAGCAAAACGGAGGCCAGAATGGCCTTGAACAAGAAATCAAAAATCACACAGTTAAGTACTCTATGGGTACGAAACAAAGTACGAAAAAAAACGTTTGTAATTCTCTTTGAAGTACTGATGTGTTATCGACCAGAACGATAAATAAGGCACGCCGGCGCAAACGGCAAGCAAAACGGAGGCCAGAATGGCCTTGTACAAGGAATCAAAAATCACACCGTTAAGTACTCTATGGGTACGAAAAAGAGTAAGAAAAAAACCTTTTTAATTCTCTTTGAAGTACTGATGTGATATCGACCAGAACGATAAATAAGGCACGCCGGTGCAAACGGCAAGCAAAACGGAGGCCAGAATGGCCTTGTACAAGGAATCAAAAATCACACAGTTAAGTACTCTATGTGTACGAAAAAAAGTACGAAAAAAAATGTTTTTAATTCTCTTTGAAGTACTGATGTGATATCGACCAGAACGATAAATAAGGCATGCTGGGGCAATCGTCAAGCAAAACGGAGGCCAGAATGGCCTTGTACAAGAAATCAAAAATCACATAGTTAAGTACTCTATGGGTACGAAAAAAAATACGAAAAAAACCCTATGTAATTCTCTTTGAAGTACTGATGTGGTATCGACCAGAACGATAAATAAGGCACGCCGGCGCAAACGGCAAGCAAAACGGAGGCCAGAATGGCCTTGTACATGGAATCAAAAATCACACAGTTAAGTACTCTATGGGTATGAAACAAAGTACGAAAAAAATCGTTTGTAATTCTCATTGAAGTACTGATGTGTTATCGACCAGAACGATAAATAAGGCACGCCGGCGCAAACGGCAAGCAAAACGGAGGCCAGAATGGCCTTGTACAAGGAATCAAAAATCACACCGTTAAGTACTCTATGGGTACGAAAAAGAGTACGAAAAAAAACGTTTGTAATTCTCTTTGAAGTACTGATGTGATATCGACCAGAACGATAAATAAGGCACGCCGGCGCAAACGGAAAGCAAAACAGAGCAGTCGAATGGCCTTGTACTAGGAATCAAAAATCACCAGTTAAGTACTCTATGGATGCGAAACAAAATCTGAAAAAATGTTTGTAATTCTCATTGAATTCTTGATGTGTTATCGACCAAAGCGATAAATAAAAGGCCGCCGGTATAAGCGGCAAACAAAGCGGAGGCGAATGGCCTTGTACAAGAATCAAAAATCACACCGTTAAGTACTCTATGGAGTACGAAAAAAGTCTGAAAAAAAAGTAATTCTCTTTGATGTCTTGATGTGATATCGACGGAACGATAAATAAAACGCGCCGGTATAAGCGGCAAGCAAAGCGGAGTCAGAATGGCCTTGTACAAGGAATCAAAAATCACACATTTAAGTACTCTATGGAGTACGAAAAAAGTATGAAAAAAGCGTTTGTAATTCTCTTTGAAATCTTGATGTGATATCGACGAGCGATAAATAAAGACGCCGGTATAAGCGGCAAGCAAAACGGAGGCGAGCGGCCTTGTACAAGGAATCAAAATCACATAGTTAATTACTCTATGGGTACGAAAAAAAGTACGAAAAAAAAACGTTTGTAATTCTCTTTGAAGTACTGATGTGATATCGACCAAAACGATAAATAAGGCACGCCGGCGCAAACGGCAAGCAAAACGGAGGCCAGAACGGCCTTGTACAAGGAATCAAAAATCACACAGTTAAATACTCTGTGGGTACGGAAAAAAGTACGAAAAAAACGTTTGTAATTCTCTTTGAAGTACTCATGTGATATCGACCAGAACGATAAATAAGGCACGCCGGCGCAAACGGCAATCAAAATGGAGGCCAGAATGGCCATGTACTAAGAATCAAAAATCACACAATTAAGTACTCTATGGGTACGAAAAAAAGTACGAAAAAAACATTTGTAATTCTCTTTGAAGTACTGATGTGATATCGACCAGAACGATAAATAAGGCATGCCGGCACAAACGGCAATCAAAACGGAGGACAGAATGGCCTTGTACAAGGAATCAAAAATCACACAGTTAAGAACTCTATGGGTACAAAAAAAACGTTTGTAATTCTCTTTGAAGTACTTATGTGGAATCGACCAAAACGATAAATAAGGTACGCCGGCGCAAACGGCAAGCAAAACGGAGGCCAGAATGGCCTTGTACAAGGAATCAAAAATCACACCGTTAAGTACTTTATGGGAACAAAAAAGAGTACGAAAAAAAACGGTTGTAATTCTCTTTGAAGTACTGATGTGATATCGACCAGAATGATAAATAAGGCACGCCGGCGCAAACGGCAAGCAAAACGGAGGCTAGAATGGCCTTGTACAAGGAATCAAAAATCACACCGTTAAGTACTCTATGGGTATGAAAAAAGTACGAAAAAAAATGTTTGTAATTTCTTTGAAGTACTGATGTGATATCGACTAGAACGATAAATAAAGTACGCCGGCGCAAACGGCAAGCAAAACGGAGGTCAGAATGGCCTTGTACAAGAAGTCAAAAATCACACAGTTAAGTACTCTATGGGTACGAAAAAAATACAAAAAAACCTTTGTAATTCTCTTTGAAGTACTGATGTGATAAATAAGATACGCCGGCGCAAACGGCAAGCAAAACGGAGGTCAGAATGGCCTTGAACAAGAAATCAAAAATCACACAGTTAAGTACTCTATGGGTACGAAACAAAGTACGAAAAAAATGTTTGTAATTCTCTTTGAAGTACTGATGTGTTATCGACCAGAACGATAAATAAGGCATGCCGGCGTAAACGGCAAGCGAAAAGGAGTCCAGAATGGCCTTGTACAAGGAATCACAAATCACACCGTTAAGTACTCTATGGGTACGAAAAAGAGTACGAAATTTTTTTTTAATTCTTTTTGAAGTTCTGATGTGATATCGACCAGAACGATAAATAAGGCATGCCGGCGCAAACGGCAAGAAAAACGGAGGTCAGAGTGGCCTTGTAGAAGGAATCAAAAATCACACAGTTAAGTACTCTATGGGTACGCAACAAAGTACGAAAAAAATGTTGTAATTCTCATTGAAGTACTGATGTGTTATCGACCAGAACGATAAATAAGGCACGCCGGTGCAAACGGCAAGCAAAACGGAGGCCAGAATGGCCTTGTACAAGGAATCACAAATCACACCGTTAAGTACTCTATGGGTACGAAAAAGAGTACGAAAAAAACGTTTTTAATTCTCTTTGAAGTAATGGTATGATATCGACCAGAACGATAAATAAGGCACAACGGCGCAAACGGCAAGCAAAACGGAGGCCATAGTGGCCTTGTACAATGAATCAAAAATCACACAGTTTAGTACTCTATGGGTACGAAACAAAGTACGAAAAAAGCGTTTGTAATTCTCATTGAAGTACTGATGTGTTATCGACCAGAACGATAAATTAGGCACGCCGGCGCAAACGGCAAGCAAAACGGAGGCCAGAATGGCCTTGTACAAGGAATCACAAATCACACCGTTAAGTACTCTATGGGTACGAAAAAGAGTACCAAAAAAAACGTTTTTAATTCTCTTTGAAGTACTGGTATGATATCGACCAGAACGATAAATAAGGCACAACGGCAAGCAAAACGGAGGCCATAATGGCCTTGTACAATGAATCAAAAATCACACAGTTAAGTACTCTATGGGTACGAAACACAGTACGAAAAAAACGTTTGTAATTCTCATTGAAGTACTGATGTGTTTTCGACCAGAACGATAAATAAGGCACGCCGGAGCAAATGGCAAGCGAAACGGAGGCCAGAATGGCCTTGTACAAGGAATCACAAATCACACCGTTAAGTACTCTATGGGTACGAAAAAGAGTACGAAAAAAACGTTTTTAATTCTCTTTGAAGTACTGATGTGATATCGACCAGAACGATAAATAAGGCACGCCGGCGCAAACGGAAAGCAAAACAGAGGTCAGAATGGCCTTGTACTAGGAATAAAAAATCACACAGTAAAGTACTCTATGGGTACGCAACAAAGTACGAAAAAAAATGTTTGTAATTCTCATTGAAGTACTGATGTGTTATCGACCAAAACGATAAATAAGGCACGCCGTCGCAAACGGCAAGCAAAACGGAGGCCAGAATGGCCTTGTACAAGGAATCAAAAATCACACCGTTAAGTACTCTATGGAGTACGAAAAAAGTCTGAAAAAAAAATTGTAATTCTCTTTGAAATCTTGATGTGATATCGACGAATGATAAATAAAGGCACGCCGGTATAAAGCGACAAGCAAAAGCGGAGGCGGAATGGCCTTGTACAAGAATCAAAAATCACACATTTAAGTACTTTATGGAGTACGGAAAAAAGTATGAAAAAAACGTTTGTAATTCTTTTTGAAATCTTGATGTGATATCGACGAGCGATAAATAAAGGCCGCCGGTATAAACGGCAAGCAAAAGCGGAGGCGAGCGGCCTTGTACAAGGAATCAAAAATCACCGCAGTTAATTACTCTATGGAGTGCGAAAAAAACATTTGTAATTCTCTTTGAAGTACTGATGTGATATCGACCAGAACGATAAATAAGGCACGCCGGCGCAAACGGCAAGCAAAACGGAGGCCAGAATGGCCTTGTACAAGGAATCAAAAATCACCAGTTAAGTACTCTATGGGTACGAAAAAAAGTACAAAAAAAACGTTTGTAATTCTCTTTGAAGTACTGATGTGATATCGACCAGAACGATAAATAAGGCACGCCGGCGCAAACGGCAATCAAAATGGAGGCCAGAATGGCCTTGTACAAGGAATCAAAAATCACACAGTTAAGTACTCTATGGGTACGAAAAAAACATTTGTAATTCTCTTTGAAGTACTGATGTGATATCGACCAGAACGATAAATAAGGCACGCCGGCACAAACGGCAATCAAAACGGAGGACAGAATGGCCTTGTACAAGGAGTCAAAAATCACACAGTTAAGAACTCTATGGGTACAACAAAAAACGTTTGTAATTCTCTTTGAAGTACTGATGTGGAATCGACCAAAACGATAAATAAGGTACGCCGGCGCAAACGGCAAGCAAAACGGAGGCCAGAATGGCCTTGTACAAGGAATCAAAAATCACACCGTTAAGTACTTTATGGGAACAAAAAAGAGTACGAAAAAAACGGTTGTAATTCTCTTTGAAGTACTGATGTGATATCGACCAGAATGATAAATAAGGCACGCCGGCGCAAACGGCAAGCAAAACGGAGGCTAGAATGGCCTTGTACAAGGAATCAAAAATCACACCGTTAAGTACTTTATGGGTATGAAAAAAAATGTTTGTAATTTCTTTGAAGTACTGATGTGATATCGACTAGAACGATAAATAAAGTACACCGGCGCAAACGGCAAGCAAAACGGAGGTCAGAATGGCCTTGTACAAGAAGTCAAAAATCACACAGTTAAGTACTCTATGGGTACGAAAAAAATACGAAAAAAACCTTTGTAATTCTCTTTGAAGTACTGATGTGATAAATAAGATACGCCGGCGCAAACGGCAAGCAAAACGGAGGTCAGAATGGCCTTGAACAAGAAATCAAAAATCACACAGTTAAGTACTCTATGGGTACGAAACAAAGTACGAAAAAAAACGTTTGTAATTCTCTTTGAAGTACTGATGTGTTATCGACCAGAACGATAAATAAGGCATGCCGGCGCAAACGGCAAGCGAAACGGAGTCCAGAATGGCCTTGTACAAGGAATCACAAATCACACCGTTAAGTACTCTATGGGTACGAAAAAGAGTACGAAATTTTTTTTTTAAATTCTTTTTGAAGTTCTGATGTGATATCGACCAGAACGATAAATAAGGCATGCCGGTGCAAACGGCAAGAAAAACGGAGGTCAGAGTGGCCTTGTAGAAGGAATCAAAAATCACACAGTTAAGTACTCTATGGGTACGCAACAAAGTACGAAAAAAATGTTGTAATTCTCATTGAAGTACTGATGTGTTATCGACCAGAACGATAAATAAGGCACGCCGGTGCAAACGGCAAGCAAAACGGAGGCCAGAATGGCCTTGTACAAGGAATCAAAAATCACACAGTTAAGTACTCTATGGGTACGAAACAAAGTACGAAAAAAATCGTTTGTAATTCTCATTGAAGTACTGATGTGTTATCGACCAGAACGATAAATAAGGCACGCCGGCGCAAATGGCAAGCAAAACGGAGGCCAGAATGGCCTTGTACAAGGAATCACAAATCACACCGTTAAGTACTCTATGGGTACGAAAAAGAGTACGAAAAAAAACGTTTTTAATTCTCTTTGAAGTAATGGTATGATATCGACCAGAACGATAAATAAGGCACAACGGCGCAAACGGCAAGCAAAACGGAGGCCATAGTGGCCTTGTACAATGAATCAAAAATCACACAGTTTAGTACTCTATGGGTACGAAACAAAGTACAAAAAAAGCGTTTGTAATTCTCATTGAAGTACTGATGTGTTATCGACCAGAACGATAAATAAGGCACGCCGGCGCAAACGGCAAGCAAAACGGAGGCCAGAATGGCCTTGTACAAGGAATCACAAATCACACCGTTAAGTACTCTATGGGTACGAAAAAGAGTACCAAAAAAAAACGTTTTTAATTCTCTTTGAAGTACTGGTATGATATCGACCAGAACGATAAATAAGGCACAACGGCGCAAACGGCAAGCAAAACGGAGGCCAGAATGGCCTTGTACAAGGAATCAAAAATCACACAGTTAAGTACTCTATGGGTACGAAACACAGTACGAAAAAAAACGTTTGTAATTCTCATTGAAGTACTGATGTGTTATCGACCAGAACGATAAATAAGGCACGCCGGAGCAAACGGCAAGCAAAACGGAGGCCAGAATGGCCTTGTACAAGGAATCAAAAATCACACCGTTAAGTACTCTATGGGTACGAAAAAGAGTACGAAAAAAAACGTTTGTAATTCTCTTTGAAGTACTGATGTGATATCGACCAGAACGATAAATAAGGCACGCCGGCGCAAACGGCAAGCAAAACGGAGGCCAGAATGGCCTTGTACAAGGAATCAAAAATCACACAGTTAAGTACTCTATGGGTACGAAAAAAGTACGAAAAAAAAGTTTGTAATTCTCTTTGAAGTACTGATGTGATATCGACCAGAACGATAAATAAGGCACGCCGGCGCAAACGGCAAGCAAAACGGAGGCCAGAATGGCCTTGTACAAGGAATCAAAAATCACACAGTTAAGTACTCTATGGGTACGAAAAAAGTACGAAAACGTTTTAATTCTCTTTGAAATCTTGGTATGATATCGACCAGAGCGATAAATAAACGGCACAACGGCAAGCAAAAGCAAAACGGAGGCCAGAATGGCCTTGTACAATGAATCAAAAATCACACAGTTAAGTACTCTATGGGTACGAAACAAAGTACGAACGTTTGTAATTCTCTTTGAAGTACTGATGTGATATCGACCAGAACGATAAATAAGGCACGCCGGAGCAAACGGCAAGCAAAACGGAGGCCAGAATGGCCTTGTACAAGGAATAACAAATCACACAGTTAAGTACTCTATGGGTACGAAAAAAAGTACGAAAAAAAACGTTTGTAATTCTCTTTGAAGTACTGATGTGATATCGACCAGAACGATAAATAAGGCACGCCGGCGCAAACGGAAAGCAAAACGGAGGCCAGAATGGCCTTGTACTTGGAATAAAAAATCACACAGTTAAGTACTCTATGGGTACGAAAAAAAGTACGAAAAAAATGTTTGTAATTCTCTTTGAAGTACTGATGTGATATCGACCAGAACGATAAATAAGGCAGGCGCAAACGGCAAGCAAAACGGAGGCCAGAATGGCCTTGTACAAGGAATCAAAAATCACACCGTTAAGTACTCTATGGGTACAAAAAAAGTACGAAAAACGTTTGTAATTCTCTTTGAAGTACTGATGTGATATCGACCAGAACGATAAATAAGGCACGCCGGCGCAAACGGCAAGCAAAACGGAGGCCAGAATGGCCTTGTACAAGGAATCAAAAATCACACATTTAAGTACTCTATGGGTATGAAAAAAAGTACGAAAAAAACGTTTGTAATTCTCTTTGAAGTACTGATGTGATATCGACCAGAACGATAAATAAGGCACGCCGGCGCAAACGGCAAGCAAAACGGAGGCCAGAATGGCCTTGTACAAGGAATCAAAAATCACACAGTTAAGTACTCTATGGGTACGAAAAAAAACATTTGTAATTCTCTTTGAAGTACTGATGTGATATCGACCAGAACGATAAATAAGGCACGCCGGCGCAAACGGCAAGCAAAACGGAGGCCAGAATGGCCTTGTACAAGGAATCAAAAATCACACAGTTAAATACTCTATGGGTACGAAAAAAAGTACGAAAAAAAAACGTTTGTAATTCTCTTTGAAGTACTGATGTGATATCGACCAGAACGATAAATAAGGCACGCCGGCGCAAACGGCAAGCAAAACGGAGGCCAGAATGGCCTTGTACTAAGAATCAAAAATCACACAGTTAAGTACTCTATGGGTACGAAAAAAAGTACGAAAAAAACATTTGTAATTCTCTTTGAAGTACTGATGTGATATCGACCAGAACGATAAATAAGGCACGCCGGCACAAACGGCAATCAAAACGGAGGACAGAATGGCCTTGTACAAGGAATCAAAAATCACACAGTTAAGTACTCTATGGGTACGAAAAAAAGTACGAAAAAAAACGTTTGTAATTCTCTTTGAAGTACTGATGTGATATCGACCAGAACGATAAATAAGGTACGCCGGCGCAAACGGCAAGCAAAACGGAGGCCAGAATGGCCTTGTACAAGGAATCAAAAATCACACCGTTAAGTACTCTATGGGAACAAAAAAGAGTACGAAAAAAAACGTTTGTAATTCTCTTTGAAGTACTGATGTGATATCGACCAGAACGATAAATAAGGCACGCCGGCGCAAACGGCAAGCAAAACGGAGGCCAGAATGGCCTTGTACAAGGAATAAAAAATCACACAGTTAAGTACTCTATGGGTATGAAAAAAAGTACGAAAAAAATGTTTGTAATTCTCTTTGAAGTACTGATGTGATATCGACCAGAACGATAAATAAGGCACGCCGGCGCAAACGGCAAGCAAAACGGAGGCCAGAATGGCCTTGTACAAGGAATCAAAAATCACACAGTTAAGTACTCTATGGGTACGAAAAAAAATACGAAAAAAACCTTTGTAATTCTCTTTGAAGTACTGATGTGGTATCGACCAGAACGATAAATAAGGCACGCCGGCGCAAACGGCAAGCAAAACGGAGGTCAGAATGGCCTTGTACAAGAAATCAAAAATCACACAGTTAAGTACTCTATGGGTACGAAACAAAGTACAAAAAAAAACGTTTGTAATTCTCATTGAAGTACTGATGTGTTATCGACAAGAACGATAAATAAGGCACGCCGGCGCGAACGGCAAGCAAAACGGAGGCCAGAATGGCCTTGTACAAGGAATCAAAAATCACACCGTTAAGTACTCTATGGGTACGAAAAAGAGTACAAAAAAACATTTGTAATTCTCTTTGAAGTACTGATGTGTTATCGACCAGAACGATAAATAAGGCACGCCGGCGCAAACGGCAAGCGAAACGGAGTCCAGAATGGCCTTGTACAAGGAATCACAAATCACACCGTTAAGTACTCTATGGGTACGAAAAAGAGTACGAAAAAAAATGTTTTTAATTCTTTTTGAAGTACTGATGTGATATCGACCAGAACGATAAATAAGGCACGCCGGCGCAAACGGCAAGAAAAATGGAGGTCAGAGTGGCCTTGTAGAAGGAATCAAAAATCACACAGTTAAGTACTCTATGGGTACGCAACAAAGTATGAAAAAAAATGTTTGTAATTCTCATTGAAGTACTGGTGTGTTATCGACCAGAACGATAAATAAGGCACGCCGGTGCAAACGGCAAGCAAAACGGAGGCCAGAATGGCCTTGTACAAGGAATCAAAAATCACACAGTTAAGTACTCTATGTGTACGAAACAAAGTACGAAAAAAAATTTTGTAATTCTCATTGAAGTACTGATGTGTTATCGACTAGAACGATAAATAAGCCACGCCGGTGCAAACGGCAAGCGAAACGGAGGCCAGAACGGCCTTGTACAATGAATCACAAATCACACCGTTAAGTACTCTATGGGTACGAAAAAGAGTACGAAAAAAAAACGTTTTTAATTCTCTTTGAAGTACTGATGTGATATCGACCAGAACGATAAATAAGGCACGCCGGCGCAAACGGCAAGCAAAACCGAGGCCAGAATGGCCTTGTACAAGGAATCAAAAATCACACATTAAGTACTCTATGGGTACGCAAAAAAGTCTGAAAAAATGTTTGTAATTCTCATTGAAATCTTGATGTGTTATCGACCAGAGCGATAAATAAGGCACGCCGGTGCAAGCGACAAGCAAAACGGAGGCCGAATGGCCTTGTACAAGAATCAAAAATCACACGTTAAGTACTCTATGGAGTAAAAAAAGTACAAAAAAGCGTTTGTAATTCTCTTTGAAATCTTGATGTGATATCGACGAATGATAAATAAGGCACGCCGCGCAAACGGCAAGCAAAACGGAGGCCGAATGGCCTTGTACAAGGAATCAAAAATCACACATTTAAGTACTCTATGGGTACGGAAAAAAGTACGAAAAAAAATGTTTGTAATTCTCTTTGAAGTACTGATGTGATATCGACCAGAACGATAAATAATGCACGACGGCGCAAACGGCAAGAAAAACGGAGGCCAGAACGGCCTTGAACAAGGAATCAAAAATCACACAGTTAAGAACTCTATGGGTACGAAAAAAACGTCTGTAATTCTCTTTGAAGTACTGATGTGTTATCGACCAGAACGATAAATAAGGCACACCGGCGCAAACGGTAAGAAAAATGGAGGCCAGAATGGCCTTGTACAAGGAATCAAAAATCACACCGTTAAGTACTCTATGGGTACAAAACAAAGTATGAAAAAAAAATGTTTGTAATTCTCATAGAAGTACTGATGTGTTACCGACCAGAACGATAAATAAGGCAAACCGGGGCAAACGGCAAGCAAAACGGAGGCCAGAATGGCCTTGTACAAGGAATCAATAATCACACCGTTAAGTACTCAATGGGTACAAAATAGAGTACGAAAAAAAACGTTTGTAATTCTCTTTGAAGTACTGATGTGATATCGACCATAACGATAAATAAGGCACGCCGGCACAAACGGCAATCAAAACGGAGGCCAGAATGGCCTTGTACAAGGAATCAAAAATCACACAGTTAAGAACTCTATGGGTACGAAAAAAAGTACGAAAGAAAACGTTTGTAATTCTCTTTGAAGTACTGATGTGATATCGACCAGAACGATAAATAAGGCACACCGGCGCAAACGGCAAGCAAAACGGAGGCCAGAATGGCCTTGTACAAGGAATCAAAAATCACACCGTTAAGTACTCTATGGGAACAAAAAAGAGTATGAAAAAAAACGTTTGTAATTCTCATTGAAGTAATAATGTGTTATCGACAAGAACGATAAATAAGGCACGCCGGCGCAAACGGCAAGCGAAACGGAGGCCAGAATGGCCTTGTACAAGGAATACAAAATCACACAGTTAAGTACTATATGGGTACGAAACAAAGTACGAAAAAAAACGTTTGTAATTCTCATTGAAGTAATAATGTGTTATCGACAAGAACGATAAATACGGCACGTCGGCTTAAACGGCAAGCGAAACGGAGGCCAGAATGGCATTGTACAAGGAATCAAAAATCACACCGTTAAGTACTCTATGGGTACGAAAAAGAGTACGAAAAAAAACGTTTGTAATTCTCTTTGAAGTACAGATGTGATATCGGCCAGAACGATAAATAAGGCACAGGCACGCCGGTGCGCACGGCAAGTAAAACGGAGGCCAGAATGGCCATGTACAAGGAATCAAACATCACACAGTAAAGTACTCTATGGGTACGAAAAAAAGTACGAAAAAAACGTTTGTAAATCTCTTTGAAGTACTGATGTGATATCGATCAGAACGTTAAATGAGGCACGCCGGCGCAAACCGCAAGCAAAACTGAGGCCCGAACGGCCTTGCACAAGGGATCAAAAATCACACAGTTAAGTACTCTATGGGTACGAAAAAAAGTACGAAAAAAAACATTTGGAATTCTCTTTGAAGTACTGATGTGATATCGACTAGAACGATAAATAAGGCACGCCGGCGCAAACAGAAAGCAAAACGGAGGCCAGAATGGCCTTGTACAAGGAATCAAAAATCACACAGTTAAGTACTCAATGGGTACGAAAAAAAGTACGAAAAAAACGTTTGTAATTCTCTTTGAAGTACTGATGTGGTATCGACCAGAACGATAATAAGGTACGCCGGCGCAAACGGCAAGCAAAACGGAGGTCAGAATGGCCTTGTGCAAGGAATCAAAAATCACACCGTTAAGTACTCTATGGGTACAAAACAAAGTACGAAAAAAAATGTTTGTAATTCTCATAGAAGTACTGATGTGTTATCGACCAGAACGATAAATAAGGCACACCGGCGCAAACGGCAAGATAAACGGAGGCCAGAATGGCCTTGTACAAGGAATCAATAGTCACACCGTTAAGTACTCTATGGGTACAAAAAAGAGTATGAAAAAAAACGTTTGTAATTCTCTTTGAAGTACTGATGTGATATCAACCATAACGATAATTAGGCACGCCGGCAAAACGGCAAGCAAAACGGAGGCCAGAACGGCCTTGTACAAGGAATCAAAAATCACACAGTTAAGTACTCTATAGGTACGAAAAAAAACATTTGTAATTCTCTTTGAAGTACTGATGTGATATCGACTAGAACGATAAATATGGCACGCCGGCGCAAACCGCAAGCAAAACGGAGGCCAGAATGGCCTTGTACAAGGAATCAAAAATCACACAGTTATGTACTCTATGGGTACGAGAAAAAGTACGAAAAGAAACGTTTGTAATTCTCTATAAAGTACTGATGTGATATCGACCAGAACGATAAATAAGGCACGCCGGCCCAAACGGCAAGCAAAACGGAGGCCAGAATCACACCGTTAAGTACTCTATTGGTACAAAAAACAGTACGAAAAAAAAACTTTTGTAATTCTCTTTGAAGTACTGATGTGATATCGACCAGAGCGATAAATAAGGCACGCATGCGCAAACGACAATCAAAACGTAGGCCAGAATGGCCGTGAACAAGGAATCAAAAATCAGACAGTAAAATACTCTATGGGTACGAAAAAAAGTACGAAAAAAAACGTTTGTAATTCTCTTTGAAGTACTGATGTGGTATCGACCAGAACGATAAAAAAGGTATGCCGGTGCAAACGGCAAGCAAAACGGAGGCCAGAATGGCCTAGTACAAGGAATCAAAAATCACACCCTTAAGTACTCTATGGGTACAAAAAAGAGTATGAAAAAAAATGTTTGTAATTCTCTTTGTAGTACTGATGTGATATCGACCAGAACGATAAGTAATGCACGCCGGCGCAAACGGCAAGCAAAACGGAGGCCAGAATGGCCTTGTACAAGGAATTTAAAATCAGACCGTTAAGTAATCTATGGGTACAAAAAAGAGTACGAAAAAAAATGTTTGTAATTCTCTTTGAAGTATTGATGTGATATCGACCAGAACGATAATTAAGGCACGCCGGCGCAAACGGCAAGCAAAACGGAGGCCAGAATGGCCTTGTACAAGGAATCAAAAATCACACCCTTGAGTACTCTATGGGTACGAAAAAAAGTATGAAAAAAAATGTTTGTAATTCTCTTTGTAGTAGTGATGTGATATTGACCAGAACGATAAGTAATGCACGCCGGCGCAAACGGCAAGCAAAACGGAGGCCAGAATGGCCTTGTACAAGGAATCAAAAATCACACCGTTACTCTATGGGTACAAAAAAGAGTACGAAAAAAACGTTTGTAATTTTCTTTGAAGTATTGATGTGATATCGACCAGAACGATAAATAAGGCACGCCGGCGCAAACGGCATGCAAAACGGAGGCCAGAATGGGCCTTGTACAAGGAATCAAAAATCACACAGTTAAGTACTCTATGGGTGCGGAAAAAAAAATGTTTTTAATTCTCTTTGAAGTACTGATGTGATATCGACCAGAACGATAAATAAAGCACGCCGGCGCAAACGGAAAGCAAAACGGTGGCCAGAATGGCCTTGTAGAAGGAATTAAAAATCACACCGATAAGTACTCTATGTGTACAAAACAAAGTATGAAAAAAAACGTTTGTAATTCTCTTTGAAGTACTGATGTGGTATCGACCAGAACGATAAATAAGGTACTCCGGCGCAAACGGCGTACAAAACGGAGGTCAGAATGGCCTTGTACAAGGAATCAAAAATCACACCGTTAAGTACTCTATGGGTACAAAACAAAGTACGAAAAAAAAACGTTTGTAATTCTCATTGAAATCTTGATGTGTTATCGACCGAGCGATAAATAAGGCATGCCGGCATAAGCGGCAAGCAAAACGGAGGCCAGAATGGCCTTGTACAAGGAATCAATAATCACACCGTTAAGTACTCTATGGGTACAAAAAAGAGTACGAAAAACGTTTGTAATTCTCATTGAAGTACTGATGTGATATCGACCAGAACGATAAATAAGGCATGCCGGCGCAAATGGCAATCAAAACGGAGGCCAGAATGGCCTTGTACAGGGAATCAAAAATCACACAGTTAAGTACTCTAAGGGTACGAAAAAAGTACAAAAAAAACGTTTGTAATTCTCTATAAAGTACTGAAGTGATATCGACCATAACGATAAATAAGGCACGCCGGCGCAAACGACAAGCAAAACGGAGGCCAGTGTGGCCTTGTACAAGGAATCAATAATCACACCGTTAAGTACTCTATGGGTACTAAAAAGAGTACGAAAAAAAAAGTTTGTAATTCTCATTGAAGTACTGATGTGGTATTGACCAGAACGATAAATAAGGTACGCCGGCACAAACGGCGTGCAAAACGGAGGTCAGAATGGCCTTGTACAAGGAATCAAAAATCACACAGTTAAGTACTCTAAGGGTAATAAAAAAGTACAAAAAAAACGTTTGTAATTCTCTATGAAGTACTGAAGTGATATCGACCATAACGATAAATAAGCACGCCGGCGCAAACGGCAAGAAAAACGGAGGCCAGTATGGCCTTGTACAAGGAATCAAAATTCACACCGTTAAGTACTCTATGGGTACAAAAAAAGTTACGAGAAAAAACGTTTGTAATTCACTTTAAAGTATTGAAGTGATATCGATCAGAACGATAAATAAGGCACGCCGGCCCAAACGGCAAGCAAAACGGAGGTCAGAATCACACCGTTAAGTACTCTATTGGTACAAAAAACAGTACGAAAAAAAACGTTTGTAATTCTCTTTGAAGTATTGATGTGATATCGACCAGAACGATAAATAAGGCATGCAGGTGCAAACGAAAATCAAAACGTAGGCCAGAATGGCCGTGAACAAGGAATCAAAAATCAAACAGTTAAGTACTCTATGGGTACGAAAAAAAGTACGAAAAAAACGTTTGTAATTCTCTTTGAAGTACTGATGTGGTATCGACCAGAACGATAAAAAAGGTACGCCGGCGCAAACGGCAAGCAAAACGGAGGCCAGAATGTCCTTGTACAAGGAATCAAAAATCACACCCTTAAGTACTCTATGGGTACAAAAAAGAGTATGAAAAAAAATGTTTGTAATTCTCTTTGTAGTACTGATGTGATATCGACAGAACGATAAGTAATGCACGCCCGCGCAAACGGCAAGCAAAACGGAGGCCAGAATGGCCTTGTACAAGGAATCTAAAATCACACCGTTAAGTACTCTATGGGTTCAAAATGGAGTACGAAAAAAAACGTTTGTAATTCTCTTTGAAGTATTGATGTGATATCGACCAGAACGATAAATAAGGCACGCCGGCGCAAACGACAAGCAAAACGGAGGCCAGAATGGCCTTGTACAAGGAATCAAAAATCACACCCTTGAGTACTCTATGGGTACGAAAAAAAGTATGAAAATTTTTTTTGTAATTCTCTTTGTAGTACTGAGGTGATATCGACCAGAACGATTAGTAATGCACGCCGGCGCAAACGGCAAGCAAAACGGAGGCCAGAATGGCCTTGTACAAGGAATCAAAAATCACACCGTTAAGTACTCTATGGGTACAAAAAAGAGTATGAAAAAAAGTTTGTAATTCTCTTTGAAGTATTGATGTGATATCGACCAGAATGATAAATAAGGCACGCCGGCGCAAACGGCAAGCAAAACGGATGCCAGAATGGCCTTGTACAAGGAATCAAAAATCACACCGTTAAGTACTCTATGTGTACAAAACAAAGTACGAAAAAAAACGTTTGTAATTCTCTTTGAAGTACTGATGTGGTATTGACCAGAACGATAAATAAGGTACGCCGGCACAAACGGCGTGCAAAACGGAGGTCAGAATGGCCTTGTACAAGGAATCAAAAATCACACTGTTAAGTACTCTATGGGTACAAAACAAAGTACGAAAAAAAACGTTTGTAATTCTCATTGAAGTACTGATGTGATATCGACTAGAACGATAAATAAGGCACGCCGGCGCAAACGGCAAAGAAAACGGATGCCAGAATGGCCTTGTACAAGGTATCAAAAATCACACCATTAAGTACTCTATGGGTACAAAAAATAGTACGAAAAAAACGTTTGTAATTCTCTTTAAAGTACTGACGTGATATCGACCAGAACGATAAATAAGGCACGCCGGTGTAAACGGCAAGCAAAACGGAGGCCAGAATGGCCTTGTACAAGGAATCAAAATTCACACCGTTAAGTACTCTATGGGTACAAAAAAAAGTTACAAGAAAAAATGTTTGTAATTCACTTTGAAATACTGATGTGATATCGACCAGAACGATAAATAAGGTACGCCGGCACAAACGGCAAGCAAAACGGAGGCCAGAATCACACCGTTAAGTACTCTATGAGTACAAAAATAAGTATGAAAAAAAATGTTTGTAATTCTCTTTGAAGTACTGACGTGATATCGCTCAGAACGATAAATAAGGCACGCCGGCATAAACGGCAAGCAAAATGGAGGCCTGAATGGGCGTGTACAAGGAATCAAAATTCACACCGTTAAGTACTCTATGGTTACAAAAAAAAGTTACCAGAAAAATGTTTGTAATTCACTTCGAAGTACAGATGTGATATCAACCAGAACGATAAATAAGGCACGCCGGCACAAACGGCAAGCAAAACGGAGGCTAGAATCACACCATTAAGTACTCTATGGTTACAAAAATAAGTACGAAAAAAAACGTTTGTTATTCTCTTTGAAGTACTGATGCGATATCGACCAGAACGATAAATAAGGCACGCAGGCGCAAACGGAAATCAAAACGTAGGCCAGAATGGCCTTGTACAAGGAATAAAAAATCACACAGTTCAGTACTCTATGGGTACGAATAAAGTACGAAAAAAAACGTTTGTAATTCTCTTTGAAGTACTGATGTGATATCGACCAGACGATAAATAAGGCACGCAGGCGCAAACGACAATCAAAACGTAGGCCAGAATGGCCGTGAACAAGGAATCAAAAATCAGACAGTTAAGTACTCTATGGGTACGAAAAAAAGTACGAAAAAAACGTTTGTAATTCTCTTTGAAGTACTGATGTGGTATCGACCAGAACGATAAAAAAAGGTACACCGGCGCAAACGGCTAGCAAAACGGAGGCCAGAATGGCCTTGTACAAGGAATCAAAAATCACAGAGTTAAGTACTCTATGGGCACGAAAAAAAGTACGAAAAAAAACGTTTGTAATTCTCTTTGATGTTTTGATGTGGTATCGGCCAAAACGATAAATAAGGTACGCCGGCGCAAACGCAACAAAGTACGAAAAAAAACGTTTGAAATTCTCATTGAAGTACTGATGTGTTATCGACTAGAACGATAAATAAGGGACGCCGGCGCAAACGGCAAGCAAAACGGACACCAGAATGGCCTTTTACAAGGAATCAAAAATCACACAGTTAAGTACTCTACGGGTACGAAAAAAAGCTCGAAAAAAAACGTTTGTAATACTCTTTGAAGTACTGATGTGGTATCGGCCAGAACGATAAATAAGGTACGCCGGCACAAACGGCAAGCAAAACGGAGGTCAGAATGCCTTTGTACAAGGAATCAAAAATCACATAGTTAAGTACTCTATGGTTACGCAACAAAGTACAAAAAAAAATGCTTGTAATTCTCATTGAAGTACTGATGTGTTATCGACCAGAATGATAAATAAGGCCCGCCGGAGCAAACGGCAAGCAAAACGGAGGCCAGAATGGCCTTTTACAAGGAATCAAAAATCACACTGTTAAGTACTCTCTGGGTACAAAAAAGAGTATGAAAAAAAACGTTTGTAATTCTCTTTGAAGTACTGATGTGATATCGACCAGAATGATAAATAAGGCACGCCGGCGCAAACGGCAAGCAAAACGGAGGCTAGAATGGCCTTGTACAAGGAATCAAAAATCACAGAGTTAAGTACTCTATGGGTAAGAAAAAAAGTACGAAAAAAATGTTTGTAATTCTAATTGAAGTACTGATGTGTTATCGACCAGAATGATAAATAAGGCCCGCCGGCGCAAACGGCAAGCAAAACGGAGGCCAGAATGGCCTTTTACAAGGAATCAAAAATCACACAGTTAAGTACTCTATGGGTACAAAAAGAGTATGAAAAAAATGTTTGTAATTCTCTTTGTAATCTTGATGTGATATCGACCAGAACGATAAGTAATGCACGCCGGCACAAACGGCAAGCAAAACGGAGGGCAGAATGGCCTTGTACAAGGAATCTAAAAACACACCGTTAAGTACTCTGTGGGTTCAAAAAAGTGTATGAAAAAAAACGTTTGTAATTCTCTTTGAAGTACTGATGTGGTATCGACCAGAACGATAAAAAAAGGTACACCGGCGCAAACGGCTAGCAAAACGGAGGCCAGAATGGCCTTGTACAAGGAATCAAAAATCACACCCTTAAGTACTCTATGGGTACAGAAAAGGTATGAAAAAAAATGTTTGTAATTCTCTTTGTAGTACTGATGTGATATCGACCAGAACGATAAGTAATGCACGCCGGCGCAAACGGCAAGCAAAACGGAGGGCAGAATGGCCTTGTACAAGGAATCTAAAATCACACCGTTAAGTACTCTGTGGGTTCAAAAAAGTCTGAAAAAAACGTTGTAATTCTCTTTGAAATCTTGATGTGATATCGACGAGCGATAAATAAAACGCAGCCGGTATAAACGGCAAGCAAAGCGGAGGCCATAATGGCCTTGTACAAGAATCAAAAATCACACCGTTAAGTACTCTATGGGTACAAAAAAGTATGAAAAAATGTTTGTAAGTCTCTTTGAAATCTTGATGTGATATCGACGAACTATAAATAAAACACGCCGGTATAAGCGGCAAGCAAAATGGAGGCCAAAATGGCCTTGTACAAGGAATCAAAAATCACACCGTTAAGTACTCTATGGGTACAAAAAAGTCTGAAAAAATGTTTGTAATTCTCTTTGAAATCTTGATGTGATATCGACCGAGCGATAAATAAAACCTTGGTATAAGCAAAAGCAAAGCAGTCAGAATGGCCTTTACAAGGAATCAAAAATAACACGATTAAGTACTCTATGGAGTCGAAAAAAAAGTATGAAAAAAGCGTTTGTAATTCTCTTTTAAGTACTGATGTGATATCGACCAGAACGATAAATAAGGCACGCCGGCGCAAACGGCAAGCAAAACGGAGGCCAGAATGGCCTTGTACAAGGAATCAAAAATCACAGAGTTAAGTACTTTATGGGCACGAAAAAAAGTACGAAAAAACGTTTGTAATTCTCTTTGATGTATTGATGTGGTATCGGCCAGAACGATAAATAAGGTACGCCGGCGCAAACGCAACAAAGTACGAAAAAAAAACGTTTGTAATTCTCATTGAAGTACTGATGTGTTATCGACTAGAACGATAAATAAGGGACGCCGGCGCAAACGGCAAGCAAAACGGACACCAGAATGGCCTTTTACAAGGAATCAAAAATCACACAGTTAAGTACTCTACGGGTACGAAAAATAGCTCGAAAAAAAACGTTTGTAATACTCTTTGAAGTACTGATGTGGTATCGGCCAGAACGATAAATAAGGTACGCCGGCACAAACGGCAAGCAAAACGGAGGTCAGAATGGCTTTGTACAAGGAATCAAAAATCACACAGTTAAGTACTCTATGGGAACGCAACAAAGTACAAAAAAAAATGCTTGTAATTCTCATTGAAGTACTGATGTGTTAACGACCAGAATGATAAATAAGGCCCGCCGGAGCAAACGGCAAGCAAAACGGAGGCCAGAATGGCCTTTTACAAGGAATCAAAAATCACACTGTTAAGTACTCTCTGGGTACAAAAAAGAGTATGAAAAAAAACGTTTGTAATTCTCTTTGAAGTACTGATGTGATATCGACCAGAATGATAAATAAAACCCTTGGTATAAGCGGCAAACAAAGCGGAGGCTAGAATGGCCTTGTACAAGGAATCAAAAATCATTAAGTTCTCTATGGGTACAAAAAAGTATGAAAAAAGCGTTTGTAATTCTCTTTGAAATCTTGATGTGATATCGACTAGAGCGATAAATAAGGCCCTTGGTATAAGCGGCAAGCAAAGCGGAGGCGAGAATGGCCTTGTACAAGAATAAAAATTCACACAGTTAAGTACTCTATGGGTACGAAAAAAAGTCTGAAAAAAATGTATGTAATTCTCTTTGAAATCTTGATGTGACATCGACCGAACGATAAATAAAACCGCGCCGGTATAAGCGGCAAGCAAAGCGGAGGTTAAATTGCCTTGTACAAGGAATCAAAAATCACACCGTTAAGTACTCTATGGGTCCGAAAAAAAGTCTGAAAAAAAACTTTGTAATTCTCATTGTAATCTTGATGTGTTATCGACGAGCGAGAAATAAGGCACACGGTATAAGCGGCAAGCAAAGCGGAGGCGAATGGCCTTGTACAAGAATCAAAAATCACACCGTTAAGTACTCTATGGGTACAAAAAAAGTCTGAAAAAACGTTTGTAATTCTCTTTGAAATCTTGATGTGGAATCGACCGAGCGATAAATAAAGATGCGCGGTATAAGCGGCAAACAAAGCGTCGAGAATGGCCTTGTACATGGAATCAAAAATCACACCGTTAAGTACTCTATGGGTCTGAAATAAAAAAAAACGTTTGTAATTCTCATTGTAATCTTGATGTGTTATCGACGAGCGATAAATAAGGCACGCCGGCGCAAACGGCAAGCAAAACGGAGGCCAGAATGGCCTTGTACAAGGAATCAAATATCACACAGTTAGGTAGTCTATGGGTACGAAAAAAAGTATGAAATAAAACATTTGTAATTCTCTTTGAAGTACTGATGTGATATCGACCAGAACGATAAATAAGGCACGCCGGCGCAAACGGCAAGCAAAACGGAGGCCAGAATGGCCTTGTACAAGGAATCAAAAATCACACAGTTAAGTACTCTATGGGTACGAAAAAAAGTCTGAAATAAAACGTTTGTAATTCTCTTTGAAGTACTGATGTGATATCGACCAGAACGATAAATAAGGCACGCCGGCGCAAACGGCAAGCAAAGCGGAGGCAGAATGGCCTTGAACAAGAATCAAAAATCACACAGTTAAGTACTCTATGGTGAAAAAAACTGAACAAAAGCGTTTGTAATTCTCTTTGAAATCTTGATGTGATATCGACCAAAAGCGATAAATAAAACGGCGCATAAGCGCAAGCAAAAGCGGAGGCGAGAATGGCCTTGTACATGGAATAAAAATCCACGATTAAGTACTCTATGGGTATGAAAAAAAGTATGAAAAAAGCGTTTGTAATTCTCCTTGAAATCTTGATGTGATATCGACGAGCGATAAATAAAACGCGCCAGCATAAGCGGCAAGCAAAATGGAGGCGAATGGCCTTGTACAAGAATCAAAAATCCACAGTTAAATCTTGCATAGTTCTGAAAAAAAATCTGAAAAAAACATTTGTAATTCTCTTTGAAATCTTGATGTGATATCGACGAGCGATAAATAAAACGCGCCCGGCATAAGCGGCAAGCAAAACGGAGGCCAGAATGGCCTTGTGCAAGAATCAAAAATCACATAGTTAAGTACTCTATGGGTACGAAAAAAAGTATGAAAAAAAACGTTTGTAATTCTCTTTGAAGTACTGATGTGATATCGACCAGAACGATAAATAAGGCACGCCGGCGCAAACGGCAAGCAAAACGGAGGCCAGAATGGCCTTGTACAAGGAATCAAATATCACACAGTTAGGTACAAAAAAAGTATGAAAAAAAACGTTTGCAATTCTCTTTGAAGTTACGATGTGATATCGACGAATGATAAATAAAACGCCTTGGTATAAGCGGCAAGCAAAAGCGAGAGCCAAAATGGCCTTGTACAAGAATCAAAAATCACACCGTTAAGTACTCTATGGGTACAAAAATAGTTCGAAAAAATGTTTGTAATTCTCTTTGAAATCTTGATGTGATATCGACGAGCGATAAATAAAACGCCGGCGCAAAATGGCAAGCAAAATGGAGGCGAATGGCCTTGTACAAGAATCAAAAATCACACCGTTAAGTACTCTATGGGTACAAAAAAAGTCTGAAAAAAATGTTTGTAATTCTATTTGAAATCTTGATGTGATATCGACGAGCGATAAATAAAACGCGGCCCGCAAGCGGCAAAGCAAAAGCGGAGGCGAATGGCCTTGTACAAGAATCAAAAATCACACAGTTAAGTACTCTTTGGGTCTGAAAAAAAGTATAAAACGTTTGTAATTCTCTTTGAAGTACTGATGTGATATCGACCAGAACGATAAATAAGGCACGCCGGCGCAAACGGCAAGCAAAACGGATGCCAGAATGGCCTTGTACAAGGAATCAAAAATCACAGAGTTAAGTACTCTATGGGCACGAAAAAAAGTACGAAAAAAAACGTTTGTAATTCTCTTTGATGTATTGATGTGGTATCGGCCAGAACGATAAATAAGGTACGCCGCCGCAAACGCAACAAAGTACGAAAAAAACGTTTGTAATTCTCATTGAAGTACTGATGTGTTATCGACCAAAACGATAAATAAGGGACGCCGGCGCAAACGGCAAGCAAAACGTACACCAGAATGGCCTTTTACAAGGAATCAAAAATCACACAGTTAAGTACTCTATGAGTACGAAAAAAATCTCGAAAAAAACGTTTGTAATTCTCTTTCAAGTACTGATGTGGTATCGGCCAGAACGATAAATAAGGTACGCCGACGCAAACGGCAAGCAAAACGGAGGTCAGAATGGCTTTGTACAAGGAATCAAAAATCACACAGTTAAGTACTCTATGGGTACGCAACAAAGTACGAAAAAAAATGCTTGTAATTCTCATTGAAGTACTGATGTGTTATCGACCAGAATGATAAATAAGGCCCGCCGGCGCAAACGGCAAGCAAAACGGAGGCCAGAATGGCCTTTTACAAGGAATCAAAAATCACACTGTTAAGTACTCTATGGGTACAAAAAAGAGTGTGAAAAAAACGTTTGTAATTCTCTTTGAAGTACTGATGTGATATCGACCAGAATGATAAATAAGGCACGCCGGCGCAAACGGCAAGCAAAACGGAGGCTAGAATGGCCTTGTACAAGGAATCAAAAATCACACAGTTAAGTACTCTATGGGTACGAAAAAAAGTACGAAAAAAACGTTTGTAATTCTCTTTGAAGTACTGATGTGATATCGACCAGAACGATAAATAAGGCACGCCGGCGCAAACGGCAAGCAAAACGGAGGCCAGAATGGCCTTGTACAAGGAATCAAAAATCACACAGTTAAGTACTCTATGGGTACAAAAAAAAGTACGAAAAAAAACGTTTGTAATTCTCTTTGAAGTACTGATGTGATATCGACCAGAACGATAAATAAGGCACGCCGGCACAAACGGCAAGCAAAACGGAGGCCAGAATGGCCTTGTACAAGGAATCAAAAATCACACAGTTAAGTACTCTATGGGTACAAAAAAGTCTGAAAAAAACGTTTGTAATTCTCTTTGAAATCTTGATGTGATATCGACCGAGAACGATAAATAAAACGCGCCGGTATAAGCGGCAAACAAAGCGGAGGCGAATGGCCTTGTACAAGAATCAAAAATCCTGCAGTTAAATTACTCTATGGAGTACGAAAAAAATCTGAAAAAAGCGTTTGTAATTCTCTTTGGAAATCTTGATGTGATATCGACGAGCGATAAATAAAGACGCGCCGGTACAAGCGGCAAGCAAAGCGGAGGCGAATGGCCTTGTACAAGAATCAAAAATCACAGTTAAGTACTCTATGGGTATGAAAAAAGTACGAAAAAAAACGTTTGTAATTCTCTTTGAAGTACTGATGTGATATCGACCAGAACGATAAATAAGGCACGCCGGCGCAAACGGCAAGCAAAACGGAGGCCAGAATGGCCTTGTACAAGGAATCAAAAATCACACAGTTAAGTACTCTATGGGTACGAAAAAAAGTACGAAAAAAAACGTTTGTAATTCTCTTTGAAGTACTGATGTGATATCGACCAGAACGATAAATAAGGCACGCCGGCGCAAACGGCAAGCAAAACGGAGGCCAGAATGGCCTTGTACAAGGAATCAAAAATCACACCGTTAAGTACTCTATGGGTACAAAAAAAAGTACGAAAAAAACGTTTGTAATTCTCTTTGAAGTACTGATGTGATATCGACCAGAACGATAAAAAAGGCACGCCGGCGCAAACGGCAAGCAAAACGGAAGCAAGAATGGCCTTGTACAAGGAATCAAAAATCACACAGTTAAGTACTCTATGGATACGAAAAAAGTATGAAATAAAATGTCTGTAATTCTCTTTGAAGTACTGATGTGATATCGACCAGAATGATAAATAAGGCACGCCGGCGCAAACGGCAAGCAAAACGGAGGCCAGAATGGCCTTGTACAAGGAATCAAAAATCACACAGTTAAGTACTCTATGGGTACGAAAAATGTAAGAAACAATACGTTTGAAATTCTCTTTGAAGTACTGATGTGGAATCGACCAGAATGATAAATAAGGTACGCCGGCGCAAACGGCAAGCAAAATGGAGGTCAGAATGGCCTTGTACATGGAATCAAAAATCACACCGTTAAGTACTCTATGGGTACAAAATAAAGTACGAAAAAAAACGTTTGTAATTCTTATTGAAGTACTGATGTGTTATCGACCAGAACGAGAAATAAGGCACACCGGCGCAAACGGCAAGCAAAACGGAGGCCAGAATTGCCTTGCACAAGGAATCAAAAATCACACCGTTAAGTACTCTATGGGTACAAAAAAAAGTACGAAAAAAAACGTTTGTAATTCTCTTTGAAGTACTGATGTGATATCGACCAGAACGACAAATAAGGCACGCCGGCGCAAACGGCAAGCAAAACGGAAGCAAGAATGGCCTTGTACAAGGAATCAAAAATCACACAGTTAAGTACTCTATGGGTACGAAAAAAGTACGAAAAAAACGTTTGTAATTCTCTTTGAAGTACTGATGTGATATCGACCAGAACGATAAATAAGGCACGCCGGCGCAAACGGCAAGCAAAACGGAGGTCAGAATGGCCTTGTACAAGGAATCAAAAATCACACAGTTAAGTACTCTGTGGGTACGAAAAAAAGTATGAAAAAAATGTTTGTAATTCTCTTTGAAGTATTGATGTGATATCGACCAGAATAATAAATAAGGCACGCGGGCGTAAACGGCAAGCAAAACGGAGTCCAGAATAGCCTTGTACAAGGAATCAAAAATCACACAGTTAAGTACTCTATGGGTACGAAAAAAGTACGAACAAAAACGTTTTTAATTCACTTTGAAGTACTGATGTGATATCGACCAAAACGATAAATAAGGCACACCAGCGCAAACGGCAAGCAAAACAGAGGCCAGAATGGCCTTGTACATGAAATAAAAAAATCACACAGTTAAGTACTCTATGGGTATGAAAAAAAAAGTAAGAAAAAAAACGTTTGTAATTCTCCTTGAAGTACTGATGTGTTATCGACCAGAATGATAAATAAGGCACACCTGCACAAATGGCAAGCAAAACGGAGGCCAGAATGACCTTGTACAAGGAATCTAAAATCACACCGTTAAGTACTCTATGGGTACAAAAAAGAGTACGAAAAAAACGTTTGTAATTCTCTTTGTAGTATTGATGTGATATCGATCAGAACGATAAATAAGGCACGCCGGCGCAAATGGCAAGCAAAACGGAGGCCAGAATGGCCTTGTACAAGGAATCAAAAATCACACAGTTAAGTACTCTATGGGTACGAAAGAAAGTACGAAAAAAAATGTTTGTAATTCTCTATGAAGTACTGATGTGATATCGACCAGAACGATAAATAAGGCATGCCATCACAAACGGCAAGGAAAACGGATGCCAGAATGGCCTTTTACAAGGTATCAAAAATCACACCGTTAAGTACTCTATGGGTTCAAAAAAAAGTATGAAAAAAAAAACGTTTGTAATTCTCTTTGAAGTACTGATGTGATATCGACCAGAACGACAAATAAGGCACGCCGGCACAAACGGCAAGCAAAACGGAGGCCAGAATGGCCTTGTACAAGGAATCAAAAATCACACAGTTAAGTACTCTATGGGTACGAAAAAATACGTTTGTAATTCTCTTTGAAGTACTGATGTGGAATCGACCAGAATGATAAATAAGGTACGCCGGCGCAAACGGCAAGCAAAACGGAGGTCAGAATGGCCTTGTACATGGAATCAAAAATCACACCGTTAAGTACTCTATGGGAACAAAATAAAGTACGAAAAAAATGTTTGTAATTCTCATTGAAGTACTGATGTGTTATCGACCAGAACGAGAAATAAGGCACACCGGCGCAAACGGCAAGCAAAACGGAGGCCAGAATGGCCTTGTACAAGGAATCAAAAATCACACCGTTCACTACTCTATGGGTACAAAATAAAGTACGAAAAAAATCGTTTGTAATTATCTTTGAAGTACTGATGTGATATCGACCAGAACGACATATAAGGCACGCCGGCGCAAACGGCAAGCAAAACGGAAGCAAGAATGGCCTTGTACAAGGAATCAAAAATCACACAGTTAAGTACTCTATGGGTACGAAAAAAAAGTACTAAAAAAACGTTTGTAATTCTCTTTGAAGTACTGATGTGGTATCGGCCAGAACGATAAATAAGGCACGCCGGCGCAAACGGCAAGCAAAATAAAGGTCTGAATGGCCTTGTACAAGGAATCAAAAATCACACAGTTAAGTACTCTGTGGGTACGGAAAAAAGTACGAAAAAAAATGTTTGTAATTCTCTTTGAAGTACAGACGTGATATCGACCAGAACGATAAATAAGGCACTCTGGCGCAAACGGCAAGCAAAACGGCGGTCAGAATGGCCTTTTACAAGGTATCAAAAATCACACCGTTAAGTACTCTATGGGTTCAAAAAAAAGTACGAAAAAAAAAAGGTTTGTAATTCTCTTTGAAGTACTGACTTGATATCGACCAGAACGATAAATAAGGCACTCTGCGCAAACGGCAAGCAAAACGGAGGTCAGAATGGCCTTGTACAATGAATCAAAATTAACACCGTTAAGTACTCTATGGGTACCAAAAAAGTTACAAGAAAAACGTTTGTAATTCACTTTGAAGTACTGATGTGATATCGACCAGAACGATAAATAAGGCACGCCGGCGCAAACGGCAAGCAAAACGGAGGCCAGAATCACACGTTAAGTACTCTATGGGTACAAAAATAAGTCTGAAAAAACGTTTGTAATTCTCTTTGAAATCTTGATGTGATATCGACGAGCGATAAATAAGACGCCAAGCGGCAAGCAAAAGCATGGCCTTGTACAAGGAATCAAAAATCACACAGTTAAGTACTCTATGGGTACGAAAAAAAGTACGAAAAAAAATGTTTGTAATTCTCTTTGAAGTACTGATGTGATATCGACCAGAACGATAAATAAGGCACGCCGGCGCAAACGGCAAGCAAAACGGAGGCCAGAATGGCCTTGTACAAGGAATCAAAAATCACACAGTTAAGTACTCTATGGGTACGAAAAAAAGTACGAAAAAAAACGTTTGTAATTCTCTTTGAAGTACTGATGTGATATCGACCAGAACGATAAATAAGGCACGCCGGCGCAAACGGCAAGCAAAACGGAGGCCAGAATGGCCTTGTACAAGGAATCAAAAATCACACAGTTAAGTACTCTATGGGTACGAAAAAATACGAAAAAAACGTTTGTAATTCTCTTTGAAGTACTGATGTGATATCGACCAGAACGATAAATAAGGCACGCCGGCGCAAACGGCAAGCAAAACGGAGGCCAGAATGGCCTTGTACAAGGAATCAAAAATCACACAGTTAAGTACTCTATGGGTACAAAAAAAAGTACGAAAAAAAACGTTTGTAATTCTCTTTGAAGTACTGATGTGATATCGACCAGAACGATAAATAAGGCACGCCGGCGCAAACGGCAAGCAAAACGGAGGCCAGAATGGCCTTGTACAAGGAATCAAAAATCACACAGTTAAGTACTCTATGGGTACGAAAAAAAGTACGAAAAAAACGTTTGTAATTCTCTTTGAAGTACTGATGTGATATCGACCAGAACGATAAATAAGGCACGCCGGCGCAAACGGCAAGCAAAACGGAGGCCAGAATGGCCTTGTACAAGGAATCAAAAATCACACAGTTAAGTACTCTATGGGTACGAAAAAAAGTACGAAAAAAACGTTTGTAATTCTCTTTGAAGTACTGATGTGATATCGACCAGAACGATAAATAAGGCACGCCGGCGCAAACGGCAAGCAAAACGGAGGCCAGAATGGCCTTGTACAAGGAATCAAAAATCACACAGTTAAGTACTCTATGGGTACGAAAAAAAGTACGAAAAAAAACGTTTGTAATTCTCTTTGAAGTACTGATGTGATATCGACCAGAACGATAAATAAGGCACGCCGGCGCAAACGGCAAGCAAAACGGAGGCCAGAATGGCCTTGTACAAGGAATCAAAAATCACACAGTTAAGTACTCTATGGGTACGAAAAAAAGTACGAAAAAAAACGTTTGTAATTCTCTTTGAAGTACTGATGTGATATCGACCAGAACGATAAATAAGGCACGCCGGCGCAAACGGCAAGCAAAACGGAGGCCAGAATGGCCTTGTACAAGGAATCAAAAATCACACAGTTAAGTACTCTATGGGTACGAAAAAAAGTATGAAAAAAACGTTTGTAATTCTCTTTGAAGTACTGATGTGATATCGACCAGAACGATAAATAAGGCACGCCGGCTCAAACGGCAAGCAAAACGGAGTCCAGAATGGCCTTGTACAAGGAATCAAAAATCACACCGTTAAGTACTCTATGGGTACAAAAAAGAGTACGAAAAAAAAACATTTGTAATTCTCTTTGTAGTATTGATGTGATATCGACCAGAACGATAAATAAGGCACGCCGGCGCAAATGGCAAGCGAAACGGAGGCCAGAATGGCCTTGTACAAGCAATCAAAAATCACACAGTTAAGTACTCTATGGGTACGAAAAAAAGTACGAAAAAAAATGTTTGTAATTCTCTATGAAGTACTGATGTGATATCGACCAGAACGATAAATAAGGCACGCCATCACAAACGGCAAGGAAAACGGATGCCAGAATGGCCGTTTACAAGGTATCAAAAATCAAACCGTTAAGTACTCTATGGGTTCAAAAAAAAGTACGAAAAAAAAACGTTTGTAATTCTCTTTGAAGTACTGACGTGATATCGACCAGAACGATAAAAAAAGGCACTCTGGCACAAACGGCAAGCAAAACGGAGGCCAGAATGGCCTTGTACAATGAATCAAAATTAACACCGTTAAGTACTCTATGGGTACAAAAAAAGTTACAAGAAAAACGTTTGTAATTCACTTTGAAGTACTGATGTGATATCGACCAGAACGATAAATAAGGCACGCCGGTGCAAGCGGCAAGAAAAACGGAGGCGAATCACACCGTTAAGTACTCTATGGGTACAAAAATAAAAATCTGAAAAAACGTTTGTAATTCTCTTTGAAATCTTGATGTGATATCGACCGAGAAAGATAAATAAAACCTTGACGAAGCGGCAATCAAAAGCGGAGGCGAATGGCCTTGTACAAGGAATCAAATATCACACAGTTAAGTACTCTATGGGTACGAAAAAAAGAACGAAATAAAACGTTTGTAATTCTCTTTGAAGTACTGATGTGATATCGACCGGATCGATAAATAAGGCACGCCGGCGCAAACGGCAAGCAAAACGGAGGCCAGAATGGCCTTGTACAAGGAATCAAAAATCACACAGTTAAGTACTCTATGGGTACGAAAAAAAGTACGAAAAAAAACGTTTGTAATTCTCTTTGAAGTACTGATGTGATATCGACCAGAACGATAAATAAGGCACGCCGGCGCAAACGGCAAGCAAAACGGAGGCCAGAATGGCCTTGTACAAGGAATCAAAAATCACACAGTTAAGTACTCTATGGTTACAAAAAAAAGTACGAAAAAAAACGTTTGTAATTCTCTTTGAAGTACTGATGTGATATCGACCAGAACGATAAATAAGGCACGCCGGCACAAACGGCAAGCAAAACGGAGGACAAAATGGCCTTGTACAATGAATCGAAAACCACAAAGCTAAGTACTCTATGGGTACGAAAAAAAGTACGAATAAAAAACGTTTGTAATTCTCTTTGAAGTACTGATGTGATATCGATCAGATCGATAAATAAGGCACGCCGGCGCAAACGGCATGCAAAACGGAGGCCAGAATGGCCTTGTACAAGGAATCAAAAATCACACAGTTAAGTACTCTAAGTGTACGAAAAAAAGTATGAAAAAAAACGTTCGTACAAAAAAAAGAGTTGATGTGATATCGACCAGAACGATAAATAAGGCACGCCGGTGCAAATGGCAAGCAAAACGGAGGCCAGAATGGCCTTGTACAAGGGATCGAAAATCACACAGTTAAGTACTCTATGGGTACAAAAAAAAGTACGAAAAAAAACATTTGTAATTCTCTTGGAAGTACTCATGTGTTATCGACCAGAACGATAAATAAGGCACGCTAGCACAAACGGCAAGCAAAACGGGAGCCAGAACAGCCTTATACAAGGAATCAAAAATCACACAGTTAAGTACTCAATGGGTACGAAAAAAAGTACGAAAAAAAAACATTTGTAATTCTCTTTGAAGTACTGATGTGATATCGACCAGAACGATAAAAAGGCACGCCGGCGTAAACGGCAAGCAAAACGGAGGCCAGAATGGCCTTGTACAAGGAATCAAAAATCACACAGTTAAGTACTCTATGGGTATGAAAAAAAGTACGAAAAAAAACGTTTGTAATTCTCTTTGAAGTACTGATGTGATATCGACTAGAACGATAAATAAGGCACGCCGGCGCAAACGGCAAGCAAAACGGAGGCCAGAATGGCCTTGTACAAGGAATCAAAAATCACACAGTTATGTACTCTATGGGTACGAAAAAAAGTACGAAAAAAAACGTTTGTAATTCTCTTTGAAGTACTGATGTGATATCGACCAGAACGATAAATAAGGCACGCTGGCGCAAACGGCAAGCAAAACGGAGGCCAGAATGGCTTTGTACAAGGAATCAAAAATCACAAAGTTAAGTACTCTATGGGTATGAAAAAAAGTACGAAAAAAAAACGTTTGTAATTCTCTTTGAAGTACAGATGTGATATCGACCAGAACGATAAATAAGGCACGCCGGCGCAAATGGCAAGCACAACGGAGGCCAAAATGGCCTTCTAGGAATCAAAAATCACACAGTTAAGTACTCTATGGGTACGAAAAAAAGTACGAAAAAAACATTTGTAATTCACTTTGAAGTGCTGATGTGATATCGACCAGAACGACAAATAAGGCACGCCGGCGCAAACGGCAAGCAAAACGGAAGCAAGAATGGCCTTGTACAAGGAGTCAAAAATCACACAGTTAAGTACTTTATGGGTACGAAAAAAAAAACGTTTGCAATTCTCTTTGAAGTACTGATGTGGTATCGGCCAGAACGATAAATTTGGCACGCCGGTATAAGCGGCAAGCAAAGCAGTCGAGAATGGCACAAGAATCAAAAATCACCAGTTAAATGCGCTATGGTGCGAAAAAAAAATCTGAAAAAAGCGTTTGTAATTCTCTTTGAAATCTTGATGTGATATCGACGAATAATAAATAAGGCATCTTTGGCGTAAGCGGCAAGCAAAGCGGAGGCGAATGGCCATGTACAAGAATCAAAATCACCGATTAAGTACTCTGTAGATGCGGAAAAAATCTGAACAAAAGCGTTTGTAATTCTCTTTGAAATCTTGATGTGATATCGACCAAAAGCGATAAATAAAACGCGCCCGGTATAAGCGGCAAGCAAAAGCAATGACGAGAATGGCCTTGTACAAGAATCAAAAATCCTGATTAAGTACTCTATGGGTTCGAAAAAAAGTTTGTAATTCTTTTGAAATCTTGATGTGATATCGACGAGCGATAAATAAAGGCTTGCGGTATAAGCGGCAAGCAAAGCGGAGCGAGCGAACGGCCTTGTACTAGGAATCAAAAATCCTACAGTTAAAGTACTCTATGGGTCTGAAAAAATTTCGTTTGTAATTCTCTTTGAAATCTTGATGTGATGTCGACGGAAAGATAAATAAAACGCGCCCGGTATAAGCGGCAACAAAAGCGGAGGCGAATGGCCTTGTACAAGAATCAAAATTCCATGATTAAGTACTCTATGGAGTCTGAAAAAAGTCTGAAAAAAATATTTGTAATTCTCTTTGAAATCTTGATGTGGTATCGACCGGAAAGATAAATAAAGTCGCTTGGTATAAGCGGCAAGCAAAACGGAGGTCAGAATGGCCTTGTACAAGGAATCAAAAATCATGCAGTTAAGTACTCTATGGGTACGAAAAAAAAGTACGAAAAAAAAATTTTGTAATTCTCTTTGAAGTACTGATGTGGATTCGACCAGAACGATAAATAAGGTACGCCGGCGCGAACGGCAAGCAAAACGGAGGTCTGAATGACCTTGTACACGGAATCAAAAACCACGCAGTTAAGTACTCTATGGGTACGAAAAAAAGTACGAAATAAATATTTGTAATTCACTTTGAAGTACTGATGTGGTATCGACAAGAAAGATAAATAAGGTAGCCGGCGCAAACGGCAAGCAAAACGGAGTTCAGAATGGCATTGTACAAGGAATCAAAAATCACGCAGTTAAGTACTCTATGGGTACGAAAAAAAGTACGAAAAATATGTTTGTAATTCTCTTTGAAGTACTGATGTGGTATCGACCAGAACGATAAATAAGGTACGCCGGCGCAAACGGCAAGCAAAACGGAGGTCAGAATGGCCTTGTACAAGGAATCAAAAATCACACAGTTAAGTACTCTATGGGTACAAAACAACGTACGAAAAAAAACGTTTGTAATTCTCATTGAAGTACTGATGTGTTATCGACCAGAATGATAAATAAGGCACACCGGCGCAAACGGCAAGCAAAACGGAGGCCAGAATGGCCTTGTACACGGAATCACAAATCACACAGTTAAGTACTCTGTGGGTACGAAACAAATTACGAAAAAAAAATGTTTGTAATTCTCTTTGAAGTACTGATGTGGTATCAACCAGAACGATAAATAAGGCACGCCGGCGCAAACGGCAAGCAAAACGGAGCTCAGAATGGCCTTTTACAAGGAATAAAAAATCACACAGTTAAGTACTCTATGGGTACGAAAAAAAGTATGAAAAAAACGTTTGTAATTCTCTTTGAAGTACTGATGTGATATCGACCAGAACGATAAATAAGGCACGCCGGTGCAAACGGAAAGAAAAAGGCCAGAATGGCCTTGTACAAGGAATCAAAAATCACACAGTTAAGTACTCTATGAGTATGAAAAAAAGTACTTTGTAATTCTCTTTGAAGTACTGATGTGATATCGACCAGAACGATAAATAAGGCACGCCGGCACAAACGGCAAGCAAAACGGAGGCCAGAATGGCCTTGTACAAGGAATCAAAAATCACAGTTAAGTACTCTATGGGTACGAAAAAAAGTACGAAAAAATGTAATTCTCTTTGAAGTCTTGATGTGATATCGACGAACGATAAGTATAAGCTGGTTAGCAGCAAAAAAGTAGAGAATGGCTTTGTACAAGGAATCAAAATAAGATTAAGTACTCTATGGCAAAAAAAGTATGAAAAAACTTTTGTAATTCTCTTTTGGCGTGTGGTAAGCGATAAAAAAGATGCCGGGCAAACGGCAAGCAAAGCGGAGGTCGGAATGGCTTTGTACAAGGAATCAAAATCCTTGATTAAGTACTCTATGGGTATGAAAAAGTAAAAAAAAGTTTGTAATTCTCTTTGAAATCTTGATGTGATATCGACCGGAAAGATAAATAAGGCACGCGCAAAACGGCAAGCAAAACGGAGGCCGGAATGGCCTTGTACAAGGAATCAAAAATCACACGATTAAGTACTCTATGGGTACGGAAAAAAGTCTGAAAAAATGTTTGTAATTCTCTTTGAAATCTTGATGTGATATCGACCGGAAAGATAAATAAGGCACGCCGCGCAAACGGCAAGCAAAACCGAGGCCAGAATGGCCTTGTACAAGGAATCAAAAATCACACAGTTAAGTACTCTATGGGTACGATGAAAAAAGTACGAAAAAAAACGTTTGTAATTCTCTTTGAAGTACTGATGTGATATCGACCAGAGCGATAAATAAGGCACGCCGTAAGCGGCAAGCAAAACGGAGGCCGAATGGCCTTGTACAAAATCACACGATTAAGTACTCTATGGGTACAAAAAAAGTACGAAAAAAATGTTTGTAATTCTCTTTGAAGTACTGATGTGATATCGACCAGAACGATAAATAAGGCACGCCGGGCACAAGCAAAACGGAGGCCAGAATGGCCTTGTACAAGGAATCAAAAATCACACAGTTAAGTACTCTATGGGTACGAAAAAAAGTACGAAAAAATGTTGTAATTCTCTTTGAAATCTTGATGTGGTATCGAAATAAAAAGGTACGCTTGTGGCCTTGTACATCAAAAATCACACGGTTAAGTACTCTATGGGTACAAAAAAGTCTGAAAAAATGTTTGTAATTCTCTTTGAAATCTTGATGTATCGACTAATGATAAAAGGCACGCCGCCAAACGGCAAGCAAAACGGAGGCCAGAATGGCCTTGTAAAAGGAATCAAAAATCACACCGTTAAGTACTCTATGGGTACAAAACAAAGTACGAAAAAAAACGTTTGTAATTCTCTTTGAAGTACTGATGTGTTATCGACTAGAATGATAAATTAGGCACACCGGCACAAACGGCAAGCAAAACGGAGGCCAGAATGGCCTTGTACAAGGAATCAAAAATCACACCGTTAAGTACTCTATGGGTAGAAAAAAGAGTACGTAAAAAAATCTTTGTTATTCTCTATGAAGTACTGATATAATATCGACCAGAACGATAAAAAAAGGCACGCCGGCGCAAACGGCAAGGAAAACGGATGCCAGAATGGCCTTGTACAAGGTATCAAAAATCACACCGTTAAGTACTCTATGGGTACAAAAAAAAAGTACGAAAAAAAACGTTTGTAATTCTCTTTGAAGTACTGATGTGATATCGACCAGAAAGATAAATAAGGCACGCCGGCTCAAACGGCAAGCAAAACGGAGGGCAGAATGGCCTTGTACAATGAATCAAAAATCACGCGGTTAAGTAATCTATGGGTACGAAAAAAAGTACGAAAAAAATATTTGTAATTCTCTTTGAAGTACTGATGTGGTATCGACCAGAAAGACAAATAAGGTATGCCGGCGCAAACGGCAAGCAAAACGGAGGTCAGAATGGCCTTGTACAAGGAATCAAAAATCACGCAGTTAAGTACTCTATGGGTACGAAAAAAATACGAAAAAAACGTTTGTAAT
>CM044897.1:53514147-53615642 GCA_024500145.1 Gentiana dahurica var. dahurica
TCCGTTTTTCTTGCCGTTTGCGCCGGCGTGCCTTATTTATCGTTCTGGTCGATATCACATCAGTACTTCAAAGAGAATTACAAACATTTTTTTCGTACTTTTTTTCGTACCCATAGAGTACTTAACTGTGTCATTTTAGATTCCTTGTACAAGACCATTCTGGCCTCCGTTTTGCTAGCCGTTTGCGTCGGCGTGCCTTATTTTTCGTTCTGGTCGATATCACATCAGTACTTCAAAGGGAATTACAAACGTTTTTTTCGTACTTTTTTTCATACCCATAGAGTACTTAACTGTGTGATTTTTGAGTCTTTGTACAAGGCCATTCTGGCCTCCGTTTTGCTTGCCGTTTGTGCCGGCGTGCCTTATTTATCGTTCTGGTCGATATCACATCAGTACTTCAAAGAGAATTACATACATTTTTTCGTACCCATAGAGTAATTAACTGTGTGATTTTTGAATCCTTGTACAAGGCCATTCTGGCCTCTGTTTTGCTTGTCGTTTGCGCCGGCGTGCCTTGTTTATCGTTCTGGTCGAAATCACATCAGTACTTCAAAGAGAATTACAAACCTTTATTTTCGAACTCTTTTCTGTACCCATAGAGTACTTAACGGTGTGATTTTTGATTCCTTGTACAAGGCCACTCTGGCCTCCGTTTTGCTTGCCGTTTGCGCAGGCATGCCTTATTTATCGTTCTGGTCGATAACACATCAGTACTTCAATGAGAATTACAAACTTTTTTTTCGTACTTTGTTTTGTACCCATAGAGTACTTAACGGTGTGATTTTTGATTCCTTGTACAAGGCTATTCTGACCTCCTTTTTGCTTGTCGTTTGCGCCGGCGTACCTTATCTATCGTTCTGGTCGATACCACATCAGTACTTCAAATAGAATTACAAACGTCTTTTTTCATACCCATAGAATACTTAACTATGTGATTTTAGATTCCTTGTACAAGGCCATTCTGGCCTCCGTTTTGCTTGCCGTTTGCACAGGCGTGCCTTTATATCGTTCTGGTCGATATCACATCAGTACTTCAATGAGAATTACAAACGTTTTTTTTCGTACTTTGTTTTGACCCATAGAGTACTTAACGGTGTGATTTTTGATTCCTTGTACAAGGCTATTCTGACCGCCGTTTTGCTTGTCGTTTGTGCCGGCGTACCTTATTTATCGTTCTGGTCGATACCACATCAGTAATTCAAAGAGAATTCCAAACATTTTTTTTCATACCCATAGAGTACTTAACTGTGTGATTTTAGATTCCTTGTACAAGGCCATTCTGGCCTCCGTTTTACTTGCCGTTTGCGCCGGCGTGCCTTATCTATCGTTCTTGTCGATATCACATCAGTACTTCAAAGAGAATAACAAACGTTTTTTTCGTACTTTTTTTCATAACCATAGAGGACTTAACTGTGTGATTTTTGATTCCTTGTACAAGGCCATTCTGGCCTCCATTTTGCTTGCCGTTTGCGCCGGCATGCCTTATTTATCGTTCTGGTCGATAACTCATCAGTACATCAATGAGAATTACAACGTTTTTTTTTCGTACTTTGTTTTGTACCCATAGAGTACTTAACGGTGTGATTTTTGATTCCTTGTACAAGGCTATTCTGGCCTTTGTTTTGCTTGCCGTTTGCACCGGTGTACCTTATTTATCGTTCTGGTCGATACCACATCAGTACTTCAAAGAGAATTACAAACGTTTTTTGGTACTTTTTTTGTACCCATAGAGTACTTAACTGTGTGATTTTTGATTCCTTGTACAAGGCCATTCTCACCTCTGTTTTACTTGCTGTTTGCGCCGGCGTTCCTTATTCATCATTCTGGTCGATAACACATCAGTACTTCAATGAGAATAACAAAAGTTTTTTTTCGTACTTTGTTTTGTACCCATAGAGTAGTTAACGGTGTGATTTTTGATTCCTTGTACAAGGCCATTCTGACCTCCGTTTTGCTTGCCGTTTGCACGGGCGTACCTTATTTATCATTATGGTCGATACCACATCAGTACTTCAAAGAGAATTACAAACATTTTTTTTCATACCCATAGAGTACTTAACTGTGTGATTTTTGATTCCTTGTACAAGGCTATTCTGACCTCCGTTTTGCTTGTCGTTTGAGCCGGCGTAACTTATTTATCGTTCTGGTCGATACCACATCAGTACTTCAATGAGAATTACAAACGTTTTTTTTTTGTACTTTTTTCGTACCCATAGAGTACTTAACTGTGTGATTTTTGATTCCTTGTTCAAGGCCATTCTGGCCTCCGTTTTACTTGCCGTCTACCCATTGAGTACTTAACGGTGTGATTTTTGATTCCTTGTACAAAGCCATTCTGGCCTCCGTTTTAGGGGCCGTTTGCGCCGGCGTGCCTTATTTATCGTTCTGGTCGATATCACATCAGTACTTCAAAGAGAATTACAAACCTTTTTGTTCGAACACTTTTTCTGTACCCATAGTGTACTTAACGGTGTGATTTTTGATTCCTTGTACAAGGCCATTCTGGCCTCCGTTTTGCTTGCCGTTTGCGCCGGCAAGCCTTATTTATCGTTCTGGTCGATAACACATCAGTACTTCAATGAGAATTACAAACATTTTTTTTCGTACTTTGTTTTGTACCCATAGAGTACTTAACGGTGTGATTTTTGATTCCTTGTACAAGGCTATTCTGACCTCCGTTTTTCTTGTCGTTTGCGCCGGCGTACCTTACTATCGTTCTGGTCGATACCACATCAGTACTTCAAAGAGAATTACAAACGTTTTTTTTCATACCCATAGAGTACTTAATTGTGTGATTTTAGATTCCTTGTACAAGGCCATTCTAGCCTCCGTTTTGCTTGCCGTTTGCACCGGCGTGCCTTATTTATCGTTCTGGTCGATATCACATCAGTACTTCAAAGAGAACAAACGTTTTTTTCGTACTTTTTATCATACCCATAGAGTACTTAACTGTGTGATTTTTGATTCCTTGTACAAGGCCATTCTGGCCTCCGTTTTGCTTGCCGTTTGCGCCGGCGTGCCTTATTTATCGTTCTGGTCGATATCACATCAGTACTTCAAAGAGAATTACAACATTTTTTCGTACTTTTTTTCGTACCCATAGAGTACTTAACTGTGTGATTTTTGATTTCTTGTACAAGGCCATTCTGCCTCTATTTTGCTTGCCGCTTCACCGGGCGTTTTATTTATCGCTCGGTCGATATCACATCAAGATTTCAAAGAGAATTACAAACCTTTTTTTCAGACTTTTTTTCGGACCCATAGAGTACTTAACGGTGATTTTTGATTCTTGTACAAGGCCATTCTGCCTCCGCTTTGTTTGCCGCTTATACCGGCATGCCTTATTTATCGCTCCGTCGATAACACATCAAGATTTCAATGAGAATTACAAACATTTTTTTCAGACTTTGTTTTGTACCCATAGAGTACTTAACGGTGGATTTTTGATTCCTTGTACAAGGCTATTCGACCGCTTTTGCTTGTCGCTTATACCCTGCACTTTTTGTCGCTCGTCGATACCACATCAATAATTCAAAGAGAATTACAAACGTTTTTTTTCATACTTTTTTTCGTACCCATAGAGTACTTAACGGTGTGATTTTTGATTCCTTGTACAAGGCCATTCTGGCCTCCGTTTTGCTTGCCGTTTGCGCCGGCATGCCTTATTTATCGTTCTGGTCGATAACACATCAGTACTTCAATGAGAATTACAACGTTTTTTTCGTACTTTGTTTTGTACCCATAGAGTACTTAACGGTGTGATTTTTGATTCCTTGTACAAGGCCATTCTGACCTCCGTTTTGCTTGCCGTTTGCGCCGGTGTACCTTATTTATCGTTCTGGTCGATACCACATCAGTACTTCAAAGAGAATTACAAATGTTTTTTTGGTACTTTTTTCGTACCCATAGAGTACTTAACTGTGTGATTTTTGATTTCTTGTACAAGGCCATTCTGGCCTCTGTTTTACTTGCCGTTTGCGCCGGCGTTCCTTATTTATCATTCTGGTCAATAACACATTAGTACTTCAATAAGAATTACAAACGTTTTTTTTCGTACTTTGTTTTGTACCCATAGAGTACTTAACGGTGTGATTTTTGATTCCTTGTACAAGTCCATTCTGACCTCCGTTTTGCTTGCCGTTTGCACGGGCGTACCTTATTTATCATTATGGTCTATACCACATCAGTACTTCAAAGAGAATTACAAACATTTTTTTTCATACCCATAGAGTACTTAACTGTGTGATTTTTGATTCCTTGTACAAGGCTATTCTGACCTCCGTTTTGCTTGTCGTTTGCGCCGGCGTAACTAATTTATCGTTCTGGTCGATACCACATCAGTACTTCAAAGAGAATTACAAACGTTTTTTTCGTACTCTTTTTTGTACCCATTGAGTACTTAACGGTGTGATTTTTGATTCCTTGTACAAGGCCAGTCTGGCCTCCGTTTTAGGGGCCGTTTGCGCCGGCGTGCCTTATTTATCGTTCTGGTCGATATCACATCAGTACTTCAAAGAGAATTACAAACGTTTTTTTTCGTATTCTTTTTTGTACCCATAGAGTACTTAACGGTGTGATTTTTGATTCCTTGTACAAGTCCATTCTGGCCTCCGTTTTGCTTGCCGTTTGCGCCGGCGTGCCTTATTTATCGTTCTGGTCGATATCAAATCAGTACTTAAATGAGAATTACAAACTTTTTTTTCATACTTTGTTTTGTACCAATAGAGTACTTAACGGTGTGATTTTTGATTCCTTGTACAAGGCCATTCTAACCTCCGTTTTGCTTGCCGTTTGCGCCGGCGTACCTTATTTATCGTTCTAGTCGATACCACATCAGTACTTCAAAGAGAATTACAAACGTATTTTTTCATACTTTTTTTCGTACCCATAGAGTACTTAACTGTGTGATTTTTGATTCCTTGTACAAGGCCATTATGGCCTCCGTTTTGCTTGCTGTTTGCGCCGGCGTGCCTTATTTATCGTTCTGGTCGATATCACATCAGTACTTCAAAGAGAATTACAAACGTTTTTTTTCGTACTTTTTTTCGTATCCATAGAGTACTTAACTGTGTGATTTTTGATTCCTTGTACAAGGCCATTCTGGCCTCCGTTTTGCTTGCCGTTTGCGCCGGCATGCCTTTTATTTATCATTCTGGTCGATATCACATCAGTACTTCAATGAGAATTACAAATGTTTTTTTTCGTACTCTTTTTTGTACCCATTGAGTACTTAACGGTGTGATTTTTGATTCCTTGTACAAGGCCATTCTGGCCTCCGTTTTGCTTGCCGTTTACGCCGGCGTTCCTTATTTATCGTTCTGGTCGATATCACATTAGTACTTCAAAGAGAATTACAAACGTTTTTTTTCGTACTCTTTTTTGTACCCATAGAGTACATAACGGTGTGTTTTTTGATTCCTTGCACAAGTCCATTCTGTCCTCCGTTTTGCTTGCCGTTTGCGCCGGCGTGCCTTATTTATCGTTCTGGTCGATAACACATCAGTACTTCAATGAGAATTACAAACTTTTTTTTCATACTTTGTTTTGTACCAATAGAGCACTTAACGGTGTGATTTTTGATTCCTTGTATAAGGCCATTCTAACCTCCGTTTTATTTGCCGTTTGTGCCGGCGTACCTTATTTATTGTTCTCGTCGATACCACATCAGTACTTCAAAGAGAATTACAAACGTTTTTTTTCATACTTTTTTTCGTACCCATGGAGTACTTAACTGTGTGATTTTTGATTCCTTTTACAAGGCCATTATGGCCTCCGTTTTGCTTGCCGTTTGCGCCGCGTGCCTTATTTATCGTTCTAGTCGATATCACATCGTATTTCAAAGAGAATTACAAACATTTTTTTTCATACTTTTTTTCGTACCCATAGAGTACTTAACTGTGTCATTTTTGATTCCTTGTACAAGACCATTCAGGCCTCCGTTTTGCTTGCCGTTTGCACCGGCATGCCTTATTTATCATTCTGGTTGATATCACATCAGTACTTCAAAGAGAATTACAAATGTTTTTTTTCGTACTCTTTTTTGTACCCATAGAGTACTTAATGGTGTGATTTTTGATTCCTTGTACAAGGCCATTCTGTCCTCCGTTTTGCTTGCCGTTTACGCCAGTGTTCCTTATTTATCGTTCTGGTCGATATCACATCTGTACTTCAAATAGAATTACAAACGTTTTTTTCGTACTTATTTTTGTACCATAGAGTACTTAACGGTGTGATTCTGGCCTCCGTTTTGCATGCCGTTTGCGCCGGCGTGCCTTGTTTATCGTTCTGGTCGATATCACATCAATACTTTAAAGAGAATTACAAACGTATTTTTCATACTTCTTTTCGTACCCATAGAGTACTTAACTGTGTGATTTTTTATTCCTTGTTAAGGCCATTATGGACTCCGTTTTGCTTGCCGTTTGCGCCGGCATGCCTTATTTATCATTCTGGTCGATATAACATCAATACTTCAAAGAGAATTACAAATGTTTTTTTTCGTACTCTTTTTTGTACCCATAGAGTACTTAACGGTGTGATTTTTGATTCCTCGTACAAGGCCATTCTGGCCTATGTTTTGCTTGCCGTTTCCGCCGGCGTGTCTTATTTATCGTTCCGGTCGATATCCGCCGGCGTGTCTTATTTATCGTTCCGGTCAATACCCATAGAATTAAAAACGATTTTTTTCGTACTTTTTTTCTTACCCATAGAATACTTAACGGTGTGATTTTGATTCCTTGTACAAGGCCATTCGTTTTGTTTTCCGTTTGCAACGGCGTGCCTTATTTATCGTTCTGGTCGATATCACATCAATACTTCAAAGAGAATTACAAACATTTTTTTCGTACTCTTTTTTGTACCTATAGAGTACTCAACGGTGTGATTTTTGATTCCTTGTACAAGTCCATTCTTGCCTCCGTTTGCGCCGGCGTGCCTTATTTATCGTTCAGGTCGATAACACATCAGTACATCAATGAGAATTACAAACTTTTTTTTTCATACTTTGTTTTGTATCAATAGAGTACTTAACGGTGTGATTTTTGATTCCTTGTACAAGGCCATTCTAACCTCCGTTTTGCTTGCCGTTTGCGCCGGCGTACCATATTTATTGTTCTGGTCGATACCATATCAGTACTTCAAAGAGAATTACAAACGTTTTTTTCATCCTTTTTTTTCGTACCCATAGAGTACTTAACTGTGTGATTTTTGATTCCTTGTACAAGGCCATTATGGCCTCCGTTTTGCTTGCCGTTTGCGCCGGTGTGACTTATTTATCGTTCTAGTCGATATCACATCAGTACTTCAAAGAGAATTACAAACGTTTTTTCATACTTTTTCGTACCCATAGAGTACTTAAGTGTCATTTTTGATTCCTTGTACAAGACCATTCCGGCCTCCGTTTTGCTTGCCGTTTGCGCCGGCATGCCTTATTTATCATTCGTCGATATCACATCAGTACTTCAAAGAGAATTACAAATGTTTTTTTCAGACTTTTTTTGTACCCATAGAGTACTTAATGGTGTGATTTTTGATTCCTTGTACAAGGCCATTCTGGCCTCCGTTTTGCTTGCCGTTTACGCGGCGTTCCTTATTTATCGTTCGGTCGATATCACATCAGTATTTCAAATAGAATTACAAACGTTTTTTTCAGACTTATTTTTGTACCCATAGAGTACTTAACGGTGTGATTCGCCTCCGCTTTGCATGCCGCTTGCACCGGCGTGCCTTATTTATCGCTCGGTCGATATCACATCAAGATTTCAAAGAGAATTACAAACGATTTTTCATACTTTTTTCGTACTCCATAGAGTACTTAACTGTGTGATTTTTGATTCTTTGTACAAGGCCATTATGGACTCCGTTTTGCTTGCTGTTTACGCCGGCGTGCCTTATTTATCGTTCTGGTCGATATCACATCAGTACTTCAAAGAGAATTACATACGTTTTTTTCGTACTTTTTTTCGTACCCATAGAGTACTTAACTGTGTCATTTTTGATTCCTTGTACAAAACCATTCTGGCCTCCATTTTGCTTGCCGTTTGCGCCGGCATGCCTAATTTATCGTTCTGGTCGATATCACATCAGTACTTCAAAGAGAATTACAAATGTTTTTTTTCGCACTCTTTTTTGTACCCATAGAGTACATAACGGTGTGTTTTTTGATTCCTTGCACAAGTCCATTCTGTCCTCCGTTTTGCTTGCCGTTTGCGCCGGCGTGCCTTATTTATCGTTCTGGTCGATAACACATCAGTACTTCAATGAGAATTACAAACTTTTTTTTCATACTTTGTTTTGTACCAATAGAGCACTTAACGGTGTGATTTTTGATTCCTTGTATAAGGCCATTCTAACCTCCGTTTTATTTGCCGTTTGTGCCGGCGTACCTTATTTATTGTTCTCGTCGATACCACATCAGTACTTCAAAGAGAATTACAAACGTTTTTTTTCATACTTTTTTTCGTACCCATGGAGTACTTAACTGTGTGATTTTTGATTCCTTTTACAAGGCCATTATGGCCTCCGTTTTGCTTGCCGTTTGCGCCGGCGTGCCTTATTTATCGTTCTAGTCGATATCACATCAGTACTTCAAAGAGAATTACAAACATTTTTTTTCATACTTTTTTTCGTACCCATAGAGTACTTAACTGTGTCATTTTTGATTCCTTGTACAAGACCATTCAGGCCTCCGTTTTGCTTGCCGTTTGCACCGGCATGCCTTATTTATCATTCTGGTTGATATCACATCAGTACTTCAAAGAGAATTACAAATGTTTTTTTTCGTACTCTTTTTTGTACCCATAGAGTACTTAATGGTGTGATTTTTGATTCCTTGTACAAGGCCATTCTGTCCTCCGTTTTGCTTGCCGTTTACGCCAGTGTTCCTTATTTATCGTTCTGGTCGATATCACATCTGTACTTCAAATAGAATTACAAACGTTTTTTTCGTACTTATTTTTGTACCATAGAGTACTTAACGGTGTGATTCTGGCCTCCGTTTTGCATGCCGTTTGCGCCGGCGTGCCTTGTTTATCGTTCTGGTCGATATCACATCAGTACTTTAAAGAGAATTACAAACGTATTTTTCATACTTCTTTTCGTACCCATAGAGTACTTAACTGTGTGATTTTTTATTCCTTGTTAAGGCCATTATGGACTCCGTTTTGCTTGCCGTTTGCGCCGGCATGCCTTATTTATCATTCTGGTCGATATAACATCAATACTTCAAAGAGAATTACAAATGTTTTTTTTCGTACTCTTTTTTGTACCCATAGAGTACTTAACGGTGTGATTTTTGATTCCTCGTACAAGGCCATTCTGGCCTATGTTTTGCTTGCCGTTTCCGCCGGCGTGTCTTATTTATCGTTCCGGTCGATATCCGCCGGCGTGTCTTATTTATCGTTCCGGTCAATACCCATAGAATTAAAAACGATTTTTTTCGTACTTTTTTTCTTACCCATAGAATACTTAACGGTGTGATTTTGATTCCTTGTACAAGGCCATTCGTTTTGTTTTCCGTTTGCAACGGCGTGCCTTATTTATCGTTCTGGTCGATATCACATCAATACTTCAAAGAGAATTACAAACATTTTTTTCGTACTCTTTTTTGTACCTATAGAGTACTCAACGGTGTGATTTTTGATTCCTTGTACAAGTCCATTCTTGCCTCCGTTTGCGCCGGCGTGCCTTATTTATCGTTCAGGTCGATAACACATCAGTACATCAATGAGAATTACAAACTTTTTTTTTCATACTTTGTTTTGTATCAATAGAGTACTTAACGGTGTGATTTTTGATTCCTTGTACAAGGCCATTCTAACCTCCGTTTTGCTTGCCGTTTGCGCCGGCGTGCCTTATTTATCGTTCTGGTCGATATCACATCAGTACTTCAAAGAGAATTACAAACGTTTTTTTTCGTACTTTTTTTCGTACCCATAGAGTACTTAACTGTGTGATTTTTGATTCCTTGTACAAGGCCATTCTGGCCTCCGTTTTTCTTTCCGTTTGCGCCGGTGTGACTTATTTATCGTTCTGGTCGATATCACATCAGTACTTCAAAGAGAATTACAAACGTTTTTTTTCGTACTTTTTTTCGTACCCATAGAGTACTTAACTGTGTGATTTTTGATTCCTTGTACAAGGCCATTCTGGCCTCCGTTTTGCTTGCCGTTTGTGCCGGCGTGCCTTATTTATCGTTCTGGTCGATATCACATCAGTACTTCAAAGAGAATTACAAACGTTTTTTTCGTACTTTTTTGTACCCATAGAGTACTTAATGGTGTGATTTTTGATTCCTTGTACAAGGCCATTCTGGCCTCTGTTTTGCTTGCTTACGCGCTCCTTATTTATCGCTGGTCGATATCACATCCGTACTTCAAATAGAATTACAAACGTTTTTCGTACTTATTTTTGTACCCATAGAGTACTTAACGGTGTGATTCTGGCCTCCGTTTTGCATGCCGTTTGCACCGGCGTGCCTTATTTATCGTTCTGGTCGATATCACATCAGTACTTCAAAGAGAATTACAAACGTATTTTTCATACTTTTTTTCGTACCCATAGAGTACTTAACTGTGTGATTTTTGATTCTTTGTACAAGGCCATTATGGACTCCGTTTTGCTTGCTGTTTACGCCGGCGTGCCTTATTTATCGTTTTGGTCGATATCACATCAGTACTTCAAAGAGAATTACATACGTTTTTTTCGTACTTTTTTTCGTACCCATAGAGTACTTAACTGTGTCATTTTTGATTCCTTGTACAAAACCATTCTGGCCTCCATTTTGCTTGCCGTTTGCGCCGGCATGCCTAATTTATCGTTCTGGTCGATATCACATCAGTACTTCAAAGAGAATTACAAATGTTTTTTTTCGCACTCTTTTTTGTACCCATAGAGTACTTAACGGTGTGATTTTTGATTCCTCGTACAAGGCCATTCTGGCGTCCGTTCTGCTTGCCGTTTCCGCCGGCGTGTCTTATTTATCGTTCCGGTCGATATCACGTAAGTACTTAAAAGAGAATTAAACACGATTTTATTCGTAGTTTTTTCGTACCCATAGAATACTTAACGGTGTGATTTTTGATTCCTTGTACAAGGCCATTCTGTCCTCCGTTTTGCTTGCCGTTTGCGCCGGCGTGCCTTATTTATCGCTCCGGTCGATATCACATCTGTACTTCAAAGAGAATTAAAAACGTTTTTTTTTGTACCCATAGAATACTTAATGGTGTGATTTTTGATTCCTTGTACAAGGCCATTCTAGCCTCCGTTTTGCTTTCCGTTTGCGCCGGCGTTCCTTATTTATCGTTCTGGTCGATAACACATCAGTACTTCAATGAGAATTACAAACATTTTTTTCGTAATTTGTTTTGTTCCTATAGAGTACTTAACGGTGTGATTTTTGATTCCTTGTACAAGACCATTCTGACCTCCGTTTTGCTTGCCGTTTGCGCCGGCGTACCTTATTTATCGTTCTGGTCGATACCACATCAGTAATTCAAAGAGAATTAAAAACATTTTTTTCATACCCATAAAGTACTTAACTGTGTGATTTTTGATTCCGTGTACAAGGCCATTCTGGCCTCCGTTTTGCTTGCCGTTTGCGCCGGCGTGCCTTATTTATCGTTCTGGTCGATATCACATCATTATTTCAAAGAGAATTACAAACGTTTTTTTCCTACTTTTTGTCTTACCCATAGAGTACTTAACTGTGTGATTTTTGATTCTTTGTTCAAGGCCATTATGGCCTCAGTTGTGCTTGCCGTTTGCGCCGGCGTGACTTATTTATCGTTCTGGTCGATATCACATCAGTACTTCAAAGAGAATTACACACGTTTTTTTCGTACTTTTTTTCATACCCATGGAGTACTTAACTGTGTGATTTTTGATTCCTTGTACAAGGCCATTCTGGCCACCGTTTTGATTGCCGTTTGCGCCGGCATGCCTTATTTATCATTCTGGTCGATATCACATCAGTACTTCAAAGAGAATTACAAACTTTTTTTTCGTACTCTTTTCTGTTCCCATAGAGTACTTAACGGTGTGATTTTTGATTCCTTGTACAACGCTATTCTAGCCTCCGTTTTGCCTGCCGTTTGCACCGGCATGCCTTATTTATCGTTCTGGTCGATACCACATCAGTACTTCAAAGAGAATTACAAACATTTTTTTTCGTACTTTTTTCGTACCCATAGAGTACTTAACTGTGTGATTTTTGATTCCTTGTACAAGGCCATTCTGGACTCCATTTTACTTGCCGTCTGCGCCGGCATGCCTTATTTATCGTTCTGGTCAACATCACATCAGTACTTCAAAGAGAATTACAAACGTTTTTTTCGTACTTTTTTTGTACCTATAGAGTTCTTAACTGTGTGATTTTTGATTCCTTGTACAAGGCCATTCTGGCCTCCGTTTTGCTTGCCGTTTGCGCTGGCGTGCCTTATTTATCGTTCTGGTCGATATCACATCAGTACTTCAAAGAGAATTACAAACGTTTTTTTTCGTACTCTTTCTTGTACCCATAGAGTACTTATCGGTGTGATTTTTGATTCCTTGTACAAGGCCATTCTGACCTCCGTTTTGCTTGCCGTTTGCGCCGGCGTGCCTTACTTATCGTTCTGGTCGATATCACATCAGTACTTCAAAGAGAATTACAAACGTTTTTTTAATACTTTTTTTCGTAACCATAGAGTACTTAACTGTGTGATTTTTGATTCCTTGTACAAGGCCATTCTGGCCTCCGTTTTGCTTGCCGTTTGCGCCGGCGTGCCTTATTTATCGTTCTGGTCGATATCACATCAGTACTTCAAAGAGAATTACAAACGTTTTTTTCGTACCCATAGAGTACTAAACTATGTGATTTTTGATTCCTTGTACAAGGCCATTCTGGCCTCCGTTTTGCTTGCCGTTTGCGCCGGCGTGCCTTATTTATCGTTCTGGTCGATATCACATCAGTACTTCAAAGAGAATTACAAACGTTTTTTTCATACTTTTTTCGTACCCATAGAGTACTTAACGGTGATTTTTGATTCCTTGTACAAGGCCATTCTGGCCTCCGTTTTGCTTGCCGTTTGCACCGGCGTGCCTTATTTATCGTTCTGGTCGATACCACATCAGTACTTCAAAGAGAATTACAAACATTTTTTTCATACTTTTTTTCGTCCCCATAGAGTACTTAACTGTGTGATTTTTGATTCCTTGTACAAGGCCATTCTGGCCTCCGTTTTGCTTGCCGTTTGCGCCGGCGTGCCTTATTTATCGTTCTGGTCGATATCACATCAGTACTTCAAAGAGAATTACAAACATTTTTTTTTCATACTTTTTTCGTACCCATAGAGTACTTAACTGTGTGATTTTTGATTCCTTGTACAAGGCCATTATGGCTTCCGTTTTGCTTGCCGTTTGCGCCGGCGTGCCTTATTTATCGTTCTGGTCGATATCACATAAGTACTTCAAAGAGAATTACAAACATTTTTTTCGTACTTTTTTCGTACCCATAGAGTACTTAACTGTGTGATTTTTGATTCCTTGTACAAGGCCATTATGGCCTCCGTTTTGCTTGCCGTTTGCGCCGGCGTGCCTTATTTGTCGTTCTGGTCGATATCACATCAGTACTTCAAAGAGAATTACAAACGTGCTTTTTCGTATTTGTTTTCGTACCCATAGAGTACTTAACTGTGTCAATTTTTATTCCTTGTAAAAGACCATTCTGGCCTCCGTTTTGCTTGCCGTTTGCGCCGGCATGCCTTATTTATCGTTCTGGTCGATATCACATCAGTACTTCAAAGAGAATTACAAATGTTTTTTTCATACTCTTTTTTGTACCCATAGAGTACTTAACTGTGTGATTTTTGATTCCTTGTACAAGACCATTCTGGCCTCCGTTTTGCTTGCCGTTTGCGCCGGCGTGCCTTATTTATCGTTCTAGTCGATATCACATCAGTACTTCAAAGAGAATTACAAACGTTTTTTTTCGTACTCTTTTTTGTACCCATAGAGTACTTAACGGTGTGATTTTTGATTCCTTGTACAAGGCCATTCTGGCCTCCGTTTTGCTTGCCGTTTGCGCCGGCGTGCCTTATTTATCGTTCTGGTCGATATCACATCAGTACTTCAAAGAGAATTACAAAAGTTTTTTTTCGTACTCTTTTTTGTACCCATAGAGTACTTAACGGTGTGATTTTTGATTCCTTGTACAAGGCCATTCTGGCCTCCGTTTTGCTTGCCGTTTGCGCCGGCGTGCCTTATTTATCGTTCTGGTCGATAACACATCAGTACTTCAATGAGAATTACAAACTTTTTTTTTCGTACTTTGTTTTGTACCCATAGAGTACTTAACGGTGTGATTTTTGATTCCTTGTACAAGGCCATTCTAACCTCCGTTTTGCTTGCCGTTTGCGCCGGCGTACCTTATTTATCGTTCTGGTCGATACCACATCAGTACTTCAAAGAGAATTACAAACGTTTTTTTTCATACTTTTTCTCGTACCCATAGAGTACTTAACTGTGTGATTTTTGATTCCTTGTACAAGGCCATTCTGGCCTCCGTTTTGCTTGCCGTTTGCGCCGGCGTGCCTTATTTATCGTTCTGGTCGATATCACATCAGTACTTCAAAGAGAATTACCAACGTTTTTTTCATACTTTTTTTGTACCCATAGAGTACTTAACTGTGTGATTTTTGATTCCTTGTACAAGGCCATTCTGGCCTCCGTTTTGCTTGCCGTTTGCGCCGGCGTGCCTTATTTATCGTTCTGGTCGATATCACATCAGTACTTCAAAGAGAATTACAAATTTTTTTTTCATACTCTTTTTTGTACCCATAGAGTACTTAACTGTGTGATTTTTGATTCCTTGTACAAGGCCATTCTGGCCTCCGTTTTGCTTGCCGTTTGCGCCGGCGTGCCTTATTTATCGTTCTGGTCGATATCACGTAAGTACTTCAAAGAGAATTACAAACGTTTTTTTCGTACTCTTTTTTGTACCCATAGAGTACTTAACGGTGTGATTTTTGATTCCTTGTACAAGGCCATTCTGTCCTCCGTTTTGCTTGCCGTTTGCACCGGCGTGCCTTATTTATCGTTCTGGTCGATATCACATCAGTACTTCAAAGAGAATTACAAACGTTTTTTTCGTACTTTTTTTCGTACCCATAGAGTACTTAACGGTGTGATTTTTGATTCCTTGTACAAGGCCATTCTGGCCTCCGTTTTGCTTTCCGTTTGCGCCGGCGTGCCTTATTTATCGTTCTGGTCGATATCACATCAGTACTTCAAAGAGAATTACAAACATTTTTTTCGTACTTTTTTTCGTACCCATAGAGTACTTAACGGTGTGATTTTTGATTCCTTGTACAAGGCCATTCTCGCCTCCGTTTTGCTTGCCGTTTGTGCCGGCGTCCTTATTTATCGTTCTGGTCGATACCACATCAATACTTCAAAGAGAATTATAAATGTTTTTTCGTACTCCATAGAGTACTTAATCTGTGATTTTTGATTCCTTGTACAAGGCCATTCTGCCTCCGTTTTGCTTGCCGTTTGCGCCGGCGTGCCTTATTTATCGTTCGGTCGATATCACATAAGTACTTCAAAGAGAATTACAAACGTTTTATTTCGTACTTTTTTTCGTACCCATAGACTACCTAACTGTGTGATATTTGATTCCTTGTACAAGGCCATTCTGGCCTCCGTTTTGCTTGCCGTTTGCGCCGGCGTGCCTTATTTATCGTTCTGGTCGATATCACATCAGTAATTCAAAGAGAATTACAAACTTTTTTTTCGTACTTTTTTTCGTACCCATAGAGTACTTAACTGTGTGATATTTGATTCCTTGTACAAGGCCATTCTGGCCTCCGTTTTGCTTGCCGTTTGCGCCGGCGTGCCTTATTTATCGTTCTGGTCGATATCACATCAGTACTTCAAAGAGAATTACAAACGTTTTTTTGTACTTTTTTTCGTACCCATAGAGTACTTAACTGTGTGATTTTTGATTCCTTGTACAAGGCCATTCTGGCCTCCGTTTTGCTTGCCGTTTGCGCCGGCGTGCCTTATTTATCGTTCGATATCACATCAGTACTTCAAAGAGAATCGTACTTTTTTTCGTACCCATAGAGTACTTAACTGTGTGATTTTTGATTCCTTGTACAAGGCCATTCTGGCCTCCGTTTTGCTTGCCGTTTGCGCCGGCGTGCCTTATTTATCGTTCTGGTCGATATCACATCAGTACTTCAAAGAGAATTACAAAGGTTTTTTTTCGTACTTTTTTTCGTACCCATAGAGTACTTAACTGTGTGATTTTTGATTCCTTGTACAAGGCCATTCTGGCCTCCGTTTTGCTTGCCGTTTGCGCCGGCGTGCCTTATTTATCGTTCTGGTCGATATCACATCAGTACTTCAAAGAGAATTACAAACGTTTTTTTTCGTATTTGTTTTCGTACCCATAGAGTACTTAACTGTGTCATTTTTGATTCCTTGTACATGACCATTCTGGCCTCCGTTTTGCTTTCCGTTTGCGCCGGCATGCCTTATTTATCGTTCTGGTCGATATCACATCAGTACTTCAAAGAGAATTACAATTGTTTTTATCGTACTCTTTTTTCTACCCATAGAGTACTTAACTGTGTCATTTTTTATTCCTTGTACAAGACCATTCTGGCCTCCGTTTTGTTTGCCGTTTGCGCCGGCATGCCTTATTTATCGTTCTAGTCGATATCACATTAGTACCTCAAAGAGAATTACAAATGTTTTTTTTCGTACTCTTTTTTGTACCCATAGAGTACTTAACGGTGTGATTTTTGATTCCTTGTACAAGGCCATTCTAGCCTCCGTTTCGCTTGCCGTTTCCGCCGGCGTGTCTTATTTATCGTTCCGGTCGATATCACGTAAGTACTTAAAAGAGAATTAAAAACGATTTTTTTCGTACTTTTTTTCGTACCCATAGAATACTTAACGGTGTGATTTTTGATTCCTTGTACAAGGCCATTCTGTCCTCCGTTTTGCTTGCCGTTTGCGCCGGCGTGCCTTATTTATCATTCCGGTCGATATCACATCTGTACTTCAAAGAGAATTAAAAACGTTTTTTTTCGTACCCATAGAATACTTAATGGTGTGATTTTTGATTCCTTGTACAAGGCCATTCTAGCCTACGTTTTGCTTTCCGTTTGCGCCGGCGTTCCTTATTTATCGTTCTGGTGATATCACATCAGTACTTCAAAGGGAATTACAAACATTTTTTTCGTACTCTTTTTTGTACCCATAGAGTACTTAACGGTGTGATTTTTGATTCCTTGTACAAGGACATTCTGGCCTCCGTTTTGCTTGCCGTTTGCGCCGGCATGCTTATTTATCGTTATGATCGATAACACATCAGTACTTCAATGAGAATTACAAACGTTTTTTTTCATACCCATAAAGTACTTAACTGTGTGATTTTTGATTCCTTGTACAAGGCCATTCTGGCCACCGTTTTGCTTGCCGTTTGCGCCGGCGTGCCTTATTTATCGTTCTGGTCGATATCACATCAGTACTTCAAAGAGAATTACAAACGTTTTTTTCATACTTTTTGTCGTACCCATAGAGTACTTAACTGTGTGATTTTTTATTCTTTGTACAAGGCCATTATGGCCTCCGTTGTGCTTGCCATTTGCGCCGGCATGACTTATTTATCGTTCTGGTCGATATTACATCAGTACTTCAAAGAGAATTACAAACGTTTTTTTTCGTACTTTTTTCATACCCATGGAGTACTTAACAGTGTGATTTTTGATTCCTTGTACAAGGCCATTCTGGACACCGTTTTGATTGCCGTTTGCGCCGGCATGCCTTATTTATCATTCTGGTTGATATCACATCAGTACTTCAAAGAGAATTACAAACATTACTTTTCGTACTCTTTTCTGTACCCATAGAGTACTTAACGGTGTGATTTTTGACTCCTTGTACAAGGCTATTCTAGCCTCTGTTTTTCCTGCCGTTTGCGCCGGCATGCCTTATTTATCGTTCTAGTCGATACCACATCAGTACTTCAAAGAGAATTACAAACATTTTTTTTTCATACTTTTTTTGAACCCATAGAGTACTTAACTGTGTGATTTTTGATTCATTGTACAAGGCCATTCTGGCCTCCGTTTTACTTGCCGTCTGCGCCGGCGTGCCTTATTTATCGTTCTGGTCAACATCACATCAGTACTTCAAAGAGAATTACATACGTTTTTTTTCGTATTTTTTTTGTACCTATAGAGTTCTTAACTGTGTGATTTTTTATTCCTTGTACAAGGCCATTCTGGCCTCCGTTTTGCTTGCCGTTTGCGCTGGCGTGCCTTATTTATCGTTCTGGTCGATATCACATCAGTACTTCAAAGAGAATTACAAACGTTTTTTTTCGTACTCTTTCTTGTACCCATAGAGTACTTATCGGTGTGATTTTTGATTCCTTGTACAAGGCCATTCTGACCTCCGTTTTGCTTGCCGTTTGCGCCGGCGTGCCTTACTTATCGTTCTGGTCGATATCACATCAGTACTTCAAAAAGAATTACAAACGTTTTTTTAATACTTTTTTTCGTAACCATAGAGTACTTAACTGTGTGATTTTTTATTCCTTGTACATGGCCATTCTGGCCTCCGTTTTGATTGCCGTTTGTGCCGGCGTGCCTTACTTATCGTTCTGGTCGATATCACATCAGTACTTCAAAGAGAATTACAAACGTTTCTTTCGTACCCATAGAGTACTTAACTGTGTGATTTTTGATTCATTGTACAAGCCCATTCTGGCCTCCGTTTTGCTTGCCGTTTGCGCCGGCGTGCCTTATTTATCGTTCTGGTCGATATCACATCAGTACTTCAAAGAGAATTACAAACGTTTTTTTGTAGTTTTTTCGTACCCATAGAGTACTTAACCGTGTGATTTTTGATTCCTTGTACAAGGCCATTCGCCTCCGTTTTGCTTGCCGTTTATGCCGGCGTGCCTTATTTATCGCTCGTCGATATCACATCAAGATTTCAAAGAGAATAACAAACGTTTTTTTTCATACTTTTTCGTACCTATAGAGTACTTAACGGTGTGATTTTTATTCCTTGTACAAGGCCTTTCGGCCTCCGTTTTGCTTGCCATTTGCACCAGGTCTTATTTATCGTTCGGTCGATACCACATCGAACTTCAAAGAGAATTACAAACATTTTTTTCATACTTTTTTTCGTACCCTTAGAGTACTTAACTGTGTGATTTTTGATTCCTTGTACAAGGCCATTCTGGCCTCCGTTTTGCTTGCCGTTTGCGCTGGCGTGCCTAATTTATCGTTCTGGTCGATAGCACATAAGTACTTCATAGAGAATTACAAACATTTTTTTTCGTACTTTTTTCGTACCCATAGACTACTTAACTGTGTGATTTTTGATTCCTTCTACAAGGCCATTCTGGCCTCCGTTTTGCTTGCCGTTTGCGCTGGCGTGCCTTATTTATCGTTCTGGTCGATAGCACATAAGTACTTCATAGAGAATTACAAACATTTTTTTCGTACTTTTTTCGTACCCATAGAGTACTTAACTGTGAGATTTTTGATTCCTTGTACAAGGCCATTCTGGCCTCCGCTTTGCTTGCCGTTTGCGCCGGCGTGCCTTATTTATCGTTCTGGTCGATATCACATCAGTACTTCAATGAGAATTACAAACTTTTTTTTCGTATTTGTTTTCGTACCCATAGAGTACTTAACTGTGTCAATTTTTATTCCTTGTAAAAGACCATTCTGGCCTCCGTTTTGCTTGCCGTTTGTGCCGGCATGCCTTTTTTATCGTTCTGGTCGATATCACATCAGTACTTCAAAGAGAATTACAATTGTTTTTTCGCACTCTTTTTTGTACCCATAGAGTACTTAACTGTGTCATTTTTTATTCCTTGTACAAGACCATTCTGGCCTCCGTTTTGCTTGCCATTTGCGCCGGCATGTCTTATTTATCGTTCTAGTCGATATCACATTAGTACTTCAAAGAAAATTACAAACGTTTTTTTCGGTACTCTTTTTTGTACACATAGAGTACTTAACGGTGCGATTTTTGATTCCTAGTACAAGGCCATTCTGACCTCCGTTTTGCTTGCCGTTTGCGCCGGCGTGCCTTATTTATCGTTCTGGTCGATATCACATCAGTACTTCAAAGAGAATTACAAAAGTTTTTTCAGACTTTTTTTGTACCCATAGAGTACTTAACGGTGTGATTTTTGATTCCTTGTACAAGTCCATTCTGGCCTCCGTTTTGCTTGCCGTTTGCGCCGGCGTGCCTTATTTATCGTTCTGGTCGATAACACATCAGTACTTCAATGAGAATTTCACACTTTTTTTTCGTACTTTGTTTTGTACCAATAGAGTACTTAACGGTGAGATTTTTGATTCCTTGTACAAGGCCATTCTAACCTCCGTTTTGCTTGCCGTTTGCGCCGGCGTACCTTATTTTTTGCTCTGGTCGATACCACATAAGTACTTCAAAGAGAATTACAAACGTTTTTTTTCATACTCTTTTTCGGACCTATAGAGTACTTAACGGTGTGATTTTTTATTCCTTGTACAAGGCCTTTCTGGCCTCTGTTTTGCTTGCCATTTGCACCGGCGTGCCTTATTTATCGTTCTGGTCGATACCACATCAGAACTTCAAAGAGAATTACAAACATTTTTTTCATACTTTTTTTCGTACCCATAGAGTACTTAACTGTGTGATTTTTGATTCCTTGTACAAGGCCATTCTAGCCTCCGTTTTGCTTGCCGTTTGCGCTGGCGTGCCTTATTTATCGTTCTGGTCGATAGCACATAAGTACTTCATAGAGAATTACAAACATTTTTTTCGTACTTTTTTCGTACCCATAGAGTACTTAACTGTGTGATTTTTGATTCCTTCTACAAGGCCATTCTGGCCTCCGTTTTGCTTGCCGTTTGCGCTGGCGTGCCTTATTTATCGTTCTGGTCGATAGCACATAAGTACTTCATAGAGAATTACAAACATTTTTTTCGTACTTTTTTCGTACCCATAGAGTACTTAACTGTGAGATTTTTGATTCCTTGTACAAGGCCATTCTGGCCTCCGCTTTGCTTGCCGTTTGCGCCGGCGTGCCTTATTTATCGTTCTGGTCGATATCACATCAGTACTTCAATGAGAATTACAAACTTTTTTTTCGTATTTGTTTTCGTACCCATAGAGTACTTAACTGTGTCAATTTTTATTCCTTGTAAAAGACCATTCTGGCCTCCGTTTTGCTTGCCGTTTGTGCCAGCATGCCTTTTTTATCGTTCTGGTCGATATCACATCAGTACTTCAAAGAGAATTACAATTGTTTTTTCGCACTCTTTTTTGTACCCATAGAGTACTTAACTGTGTCATTTTTTATTCCTTGTACAAGACCATTCTGGCCTCCGTTTTGCTTGCCGTTTGCGCCGGCATGTCTTATTTATCGTTCTAGTCGATATCACATTAGTACTTCAAAGAAAATTACAAACGTTTTTTTCGGTACTCTTTTTTGTACACATAGAGTACTTAACGGTGCGATTTTTGATTCCTAGTACAAGGCCATTCTGACCTCCGTTTTGCTTGCCGTTTGCGCCGGCGTGCCTTATTTATCGTTCTGGTCGATATCACATCAGTACTTCAAAGAGAATTACAAAGTTTTTTTTCATACTTTTTTTCGTACCCATAGAGTACTTAACTGTGTGATTTTTGATTCCTTGTACAAGGCCATTCTGGCCTCCGTTTTGCTTGCCGTTTGCGCCGGCGTGCCTTATTTATCGTTCTGGTCGATAACACATCAGTACTTCAATGAGAATTTCACACTTTTTTTTGTACTTTGTTTTGTACCAATAGAGTACTTAACGGTGAGATTTTTGATTCCTTGTACAAGGCCATTCTAACCTCCGTTTTGCTTGCCGTTTGCGCCGGCGTACCTTATTTTTTGTTCTGGTCGATACCACATAAGTACTTCAAAGAGAATTACAAATGTTTTTTTCATACTTTTTCTCGTACCCATAGAGTACTAAACTGTATGATTTTTGATACCTTGTACAAGGCCATTATGGCCTCCGTTTTGCTTGCCGTTTGCGCCGGCGTGCCTTATTTATCGTTCTGGTCGATATCACATCAGTACTTCGAAGACAATTACAAACGTTTTTTTCATACTTTTTTCGTACCCATAGAGCACTTAACTGTGTCATTTTTGATTCCTTGTACAAGACCATTTTGGCCTCCGTTTTGCTAGCCGTTTGCGCCGGCATATCTTCTTTATCCTTCTGGTCGATATCACATCAGTACTTCAAAGAGAATTACAAATGTTTTTTTTTCGTACTCTTTTTTGTACCTATAGAGTACTTAACGGTGTGATTTTTGATTCCATGTACAAGGCCATTCTGGCCTCCGCTTTGCTTGCCGTTTGCGCCGGCGTGCCTTATTTATCGTTTTGGTCGATATCACGTAAGTACTTCAAAGAGAATTACAAACGTTTTTTCATACTCTTTTTTGTACCCATAGAGTACTTAACGGTGTGATTTTTGATACCTTGTACAAGGCCATTCTGTCCTCCGTTTTGCTTGCCGTTTGCGCCGGCGTGCCTTATTTATCGTTCCGGTCGATATCACATCTGTACTTCAAAGGGAATTAAAAACGTTTTTTTTCGTAATTTTTATCGTACCCATAAAATACTTAACGGTGTGATTTTTGATTCCTTGTACAAGGCCATTCTAGCCTCCGTTTTGCTTGCCGTTTGCGCCGGCGGGCATTATTTATCGTTCTGGTCGATAACACATCAGTACTTCAATGAGAATTACTAACGTTTTTTTCGTACTTTGTTTTGTACCCATAAAGTATTTAACGGTGTGATTTTTGATTCCTTGTAAAATACCATTCTGACCTCCGTTTTGCTTGCCGTTTGCGCCGGCGTACCTTATTTATCATTCTGGTCGATACCACATCAGTACTTCAAAGAGAATTAAAAACGTTTTCTTTTCATACCCATAAAGTACTTTACTGTGTGATTTTTGATTCCTTGTACAAGGCCATTCTGGCCTCTGTTTTGCTTGCCGTTTGCGCCGGCGTGGCTTATTTATCGTTCTTGTCGATATCACATCAGTACTTCAAAGAGAATTACAAACGTTTTTTTTCATACTTTTTGTCGTACCTATAGAGTACTTAACTGTGTGATTTTTGATTCTTTGTACAAGGACATTCTTTGTTTATCGTTCTGGTCGATATCACATCAGTTCATCGAAGAGAATTACAAACGTTTTTTTCGTACTTTTTTCATACCCATGGAGTACTTAACTGTGTGATTTTCGATTCCTTGTACAAGGCCATTCTGGCCTCCGTTTTGATTGCCGTTTGCGCCGGCGTGCCTTATTTATCATTCTGGTCGATATCACATCAGTACTTCAAAGAGAATTACAAACTTTTTTTTCGTACTCTTTTCTGTACCCATAGAGTACTTAACTGTGTGATTTTTTATTCCTGGTACAAGGCCATTCTTTCCTCCGTTTTGCATGCCGTTTGTGCCGGCGTGCCTTATTTATCGTTCTGGTCGATATCACATCAGTACTTCAAAGAGAATTACAAACGTTTTTTTCGTACTCTTTTTTGTACCCATAGAGTACCTAACGGTGTGATTTTTGATTCCTTGTACAAGTCCATTATGTCCTCCGTTTTGCTTTCCGTTTGCGCCGGCGTGCCTTATTTATCGTTCTAGTCGATATCACATTAGTACTTCAAAGAGAATTACAAACGTTTTTTTCGTACTCTTTTTTGTACCCATAGGGTACTTAACGGTGTGATTTTTGATTCCAAGTACAAGGCCATTCTGACCTCCGTTTTGCTTGCCGTTTGTGCCGGCGTGCCTTATTTATCGTTCTGGTCGATATCACATCAGTACTTCAAAGAGAATTACAAACGTTTTTTTCGTACTCTTTTTTGTACTCATAGAGTACCTAACGGTGTGATTTTTGATTCCTTGTACAAGTCCATTATGTCCTCCGTTTTGCTTGCCGTTTGCGCCGGCGTGCCTTATTTATCGTTCTATTCGATATCACATTAGTACTTCAAAGAGAATTACAAACATTTTTTTCGTATTTGTTTTCGTACCCATAGAGTACTTAACTGTGTCATTTTTGATTCCTTGTTCAAGACCATTATGGCCTCCGTTTTGCTTGCCGTTTGCGCCGGCATGCCTTATTTATCGTTCTGGTCGATATCACATCAGTACTTCAAAGAGAATTACAATTGTTTTTTTCGTACTCTATTTTGTACCCATAGAGTACTTAACTGTGTCATTTTTTATTCCTTGTACAAGACCATTCTGGCCTCCGTTTTGCTTTCCGTTTGCGCCGGCATGCCTTATTTATCGTTCTAGTTGATATCACATTAGTACTTCAAAGAGAATAACAAACGTTTTTTTTCGTACTCTTTTTTGTACCGATAGAGTACTTAACGGTGTGATTTTTGATTCCTAGTACAAGTCCATTCTGACCTCCGTTTTGCTTGCCGTTTGCGCCGGCGTGCCTTATTTATCGTTCTGGTCGATATCAAATCGGTACTTCAAAGAGAATTACAAACGTTTTTTTCATACTCTTTTTTGTACCCATAGAGTACTTAACGGTGTCATTTTTGATTCCTTGTACAAGTCCATTATGGCCTCCGTTTTGCTTGCCATTTGCGCCGGCGTGCCTTATTTAGCGTTCTGGTCGATATCACATCAGTACTTCAAAGAGAATTACAAATGTTTTTTTTCGTATTTGTTTTTGTACCCATAGAGTACTTAACGGTGTGATTTTTGATTCCTTGTACAAGGCCATTCTGACCTCCGTTTTGCTTGCCGTTTGCGCCGGCGTACCTTGTTTATCGTTCTGGTCGATACCACATCAGTACTTCAAAGAGAATTACAAACGTTTTCTTTTCATACTTTTTTTCGTGCCCATAGAGTACTTAACGGTGTGATTTTTGATTCCTTGTACAAGGCCATTCTGACCTCCGTTTTGCTTGCCGTTTACGCCGGCGTTCCTTATTTATCGTTCTGGTCGATATCACATCAGTACTTCAAAGAGAATTACAAAGGTTTTTTTTCATACTCTTTTTTGTACCCATAGAGTACTTAACGGTGTGATGTTTGATTCCTTGTACAAGTCCATTCTGGCCTCCGTTTTGCTTGCCGTTTGCGCCGGCGTGCCTTATTTATCGTTCTGGTCGATTACACATCATTACTTCAATGAGAATTACAAACTTTTTTTTCATACTTTGTTTTGTACCAATAGAGTACTTAACGGTGTGATTTTTGATTCCTTGTACAAGGCCATTCTAACATCCGTTTTGCTTTCCGTTTCCGCCGGCGTACCTTATTTATTGTTCTGGTCGATACCACATCAGTACTTCAAATAGAATTACAAACGTTTTTTTTCGTACTCTTTTTTGTACCCATAGATTACTTAACGGTGTGATTTTTGATTCCTTGTACAAGTCCATTCTGGCCTCCGTTTTGCTTGGCGTTTGCGCCGTTGTGCCTTATTTATCGTTCTGATCGATAAAACTTCAGTACTTCAATGAGAATTAAAAACTTTTTTTTGTACTTTGTTTTGTACCAATAAGAGTACTTGACGGTGTGATTTTTGATTCCTTGTACAAAGCCATTCTAACCTCCGTTTTGCTTGCCGTTTGCGCCGGCGTACCTTATTTATTGTTCTGGTCGATACCAGATAAGTACTTCAAAGAGAATTACAAACGTTTTTTTCATACTTTTTTTCGTACCCTTAGAGTACTTAACTGTGTGATTTTTGATACCTTGTTCAAGGCCATTGTGGCCTCTGTTTTGCTTGCCGTTTGCGCCGGCGTGCCTTTTTATCGTTCTGGTCGATATCACATCAGTACTTCAAAGACAATTACAAACGTTTTTTTTTGTACTTTTTTTTGTACCCATAGAGTACTTAACTGTGTCATTTTTTATTCCTTGTACAAGACCATTCTGGCCTCCGTTTTGCTTGCTGTTTGCGCCGGCATGCCTTCTTAATCGTTCTGGTCGAAATCACATCAGTACTTCAAAGAGAATTACAAATGTTTTTTTTCGTACTCTTTATTGTACCCATAGAGTACTTAATGGTGTGATTTTTGATACCTTGTACAAGGCCATTCTGTCCTCCGTTTTGCTTGCCGTTTGCGCCGGCGTGCCTTATTTATCGTTCCGGTCGATATCACATCTGTACTTCAAAGAGAATTAAAAACGTTTTTTTCGTACTTTTTTCGTACCCATAGAATACTAAACGGTGTGATTTTTGATTCCTTGTACAAGGCCATTCTAGCCTCCGTTTTGCTTTCCGTTTGCGCCGGCGTTCCTTATTTATCGTTCTGGTCGATAACACATCAGTACTTCAATGAGAATTACAAACGTTTTTTTCGTACTTTATTTTGTACCCATAGAGTACTTAACGGTGTGATTTTTGATTCCTTGTACAAGACCATTCTGACCTCCGTTTTGCTTGCCGTGTGCGCCGGCGTGCCTTATTTATCGTTCTTGTCGATACCACATCAGTACTTCAAAGAGAATTAAAAACCGTTTTTTTTCATACCCATAAAGTACTTAACTGTGTGATTTTTGATTCCTTGTATAAGGCCATTCTGGCACCCGTTTTGCTTGCCGTTTGCGCCGGCGTGCCTTATTTATCATTCTGGTCGATATCACATCAGTACTTTAAAGAGAATTACAAACGTTTTTTTCATACTTTTTGTCGTACACATAGAGTACTTAACTGTGTGATTTTTGATTCTTTGTACAAGGCTATTATGGCCTCCGTTGTGCTTGCCGTTTGCGCCGGCGTGACTTATTTATCGTTCTGGTCGATATCACATTAGTACTTCAAAGAGAATTACAAACGTTTTTTTCGTACTTTTTTTCATACCCATGGAGTACTTAACTGTGTGATTTTTGATTCCTTGTACAAGGCCATTCTGGCCTCCGTTTTGATTGCCGTTAACGCCGGCGTGCCTTATTTATCATTCTGGTCGATATCACATCAGTACTTCAAAGAGAATTACAAACTTTTTTTTTCGTACTCTTTTCTGTACCCATAGAGTACTTAACGGTGTGATTTTTGATTCCTTGTACAAGGCTATTCTAGCCTCCGTTTTTCTTGCCGTTTGCGCCGACATACCTAATTTATCGTTCTGGTCGATACCACATCAGTACTTCAAACAGAATTACCACCGTTTTTTTAATACTTTTTTTCGTAACCATAGAGTACTTAACTGTGTGATTTTTGATTCCTTGTACAAGGCCATTCTGGCCTGCGTTTTGCTTGCCGTTTGCGCCGGCGTGCCTTATTTATTGTTCTGGTCGATATCACATCAGTACTTCAAAGAGAATTACAAACGTTTATTTTCATACTCTTTTTCGTACCATACTTTTTTTCGTACCCATAGAGTACTTAACGGTGTGATTTTTGATTCATTGTACAAGGCCATTCTGGCCTCTGTTTTGCTTTCCGTTTGTGCCGGCGTGCCTTATTTATCGTTCTGGTCGATACCACATCAGTACTTCAAAGAGAATTTGATGTGATCCGTGGTCGAATCAGATCCGAAATTGTCGAAGGACCGACTGAAGGCACCAATAAAACGAGCACCGCGACCCTTAGCTAACCCGTAACTAAGAACCTTGGTATGACCTCAACCCTTAGATAACCCTTATCTAAGAACCTTGGTATACGAACGCCACAAGGTCTGCTCAGAACCTTGATAAGTTCCATTTGGAATCCACCAAACAACGGTGTTGGAATCCACCAAACACCAACGTGAGAAAACTCACAAAGCTTAAAAGCTTCAAATAAAAAATATATATCAAAATTTGTCTGATGTTTACAATGACTCTTAATGCCTTTATATAGGCTACAAACTCCAAGACTAATTGTTAATTTAGCAATGTGGGACAAAATAACATTAAATGAAAATAAACATAAAAAACCTAATAATAAATAATAATAAAAATCTAATAAAATCTTCCATGGAAATGATGTGGGACAAATGGACTCCATGCCAAAAACGTTTTATCTTCGATCACATCATTCCCTCCGGGTTGGAAAGGATTCGTCCTCGAATCAATAAGACATCATAAAAGGCATCTGCACATGCCAATCTCAAAGAAACACAAAGAGGCACCAAGCGAACCCCTGGATCAAACACAAGCCGGATAGACAAAAGGAATCCAATGGCATGTTTTGTTGATGAGTCATACGCCATACATGCAATATCACAATGCTCCTTCGGCGGAATAGACTCGTGGATGACCCCCTGTGAAACAACAATATAGGAATTGAAAGTATCAGTCGGATAGGCATCAATAATCGTAGCAAAGGGGTCCACAAATAGGTGTTCTGGCTTGCTAACAACGGCCTCAAGAACAGGAATAACCCGCGGCAAGATAGGAGCCGAATCATCTTCAAGTGAAGTATTGAGTACAGCCGAATGTTTCTCCGTCTCAGCGAGTTCTGACGCATGTTCCTGCAATTTCTCCATAAAATTTGGATTATTATCCTCTACCATTCTGTCATAATCATCGCCTTTCAATTCATCCTCTCGAGTATTAGTAATCACTTCGTTTGTCGCTTCAACAAAGTCTTTTTCTCGTGCTGATTCACGATTCAAACGAGCTTCCTCGTCGATTCTACGTAGTTCTTGCAATAAATCAGGGCAATCATAATAGTGATGACCACTTCCTTTACAATGACCGCAAAAAACAGAAAACGGCTCTTTAGAAGTTTTCTTAACCATTTCTGTACCACCACGGTTACCTCTACCACCACGATTACTTCTTCTGCCACGGTTATCTCTACCACCACTTCTTTCTTTTATAATGTCATGAAATTGAGCCTTCATCTCTTCAAATTTTCTATCCATCTGATCATTAAAACGTCGTTCGAATATCCGAAAATAGGCATCTATATGACTCTCCTTTGACATTACTCAAATTCGAAATTCACCAATAAATAGTACACGGAAAGTATCAAGAATGTCCAAACAAAAACTATTCGGCAATGTTTTTTTTTTTTTTTTTTTTGAAGCCGAACCTTTTTCTAAATATAACTCCAGCCGAAAACAAGATTTTGAGTTGACTTTTTATTTTCACTATCAACTATCACAATAATTTGTACAATCCAAGTACTAACGCAGGAAAACAAAAACAAAGAATTTTGGCCAGGTAGAATTTGCGGCAAACAAAAGATCGGAAGCTTCTCAACGCAAATTGGATACAATTCTTAATGGATTGTGATATAAAAGGTCATGTAGTGTTGCTGGGGTTGACACACGAGGAAAAAAAATTAGGGTTTAGATATACGAAGAACAAAAATTTGCCGGATTTTTTTTTTTTTTTTGATATTGAAAGGAAAACAATATGCAGAAAATAAATAGGGATATTTGGATACCGTCAGTGTCTTTCTCTGATACCAACTGATGTGATTCGTGGTCGAATCAGATCCGAAATTGCCGAAGGACCGACTGAAGGCACCAATAAAACGAGCACCGCGACCCTTAGCTAACCCGTAACTAAGAACCTTGGTATGACCTCAACCCTTAGATAACCCGTATCTAAGAACCTTGGTATACGAACGCCACAAGGTCTGCTCAGAACCTTGATAAGTTCCGTTTGGAATCCACCAAACAACGGTGTTGGAATCCACCAAACACCAACGTGAGAAAACTCACAAAGCTTAAAAGCTTCAAATAAAATATATATATCAAAATTTGTCTGATACTTACAATGACTCTTAATGCCATTATATAGGCTACAAACTCCAAGACTAATTGTTAATTTAGCAATGTGGGACAAAATAACATTAAATAAAAATAAAAATAAAAAACCTAATAATAAATAATAATAAAAATCTAATAAAATCTTCCATGGAAATGATGTGGGACAAATGGACTCCATGCCAAAAACGTTTCATCTTCGATCACATCAGAATTACAAACTTTTTTTTTCATACTCTTTTTCATACCTATAGAGTACTTAACGGTGTGATTTTTTATTCCTTGTACAAGGCCATTCTGGCCTCCGTTTTCCTTGTCGTTTGTGCCGGCGTGCTTTATTTATCGTTCTGGTCGATAACACATCAGTACTTCAATAAGAATTACAAACGTTTTTTTTCGTACTTTTTTTTGTACCCATAAAGTACTTAACGGTGTGATTTTTGATTCCTTGTACAAGGCCATTCTGACCTCCGTTTTGCTTGCCGTTTGCGCCGGCGTACCTTGTTTATCGTTCTGGTCGATACCAAATCAGTACTTCAAAGCGAATTACAAACGTTTTTTTTTTTCATACTTTTTTTCGTACCCATAGAGTACTTAACGGTGTGATTTTTGATTCTTGTACAAGGCCATTCTGGCCTCCATTTTGCTTGCCGTTTACGCCGGCGTTCCTTATTTATCGTTCTGGTCGATATCACATCAATACTTCAAAGAGAATTACAAACGTTTTTTTTCATACTCTTTTTTGTACCCATAGAGTACTTAACGGTGTGATTTTTGATTCCTTGTACAAGTCCATTCTGGCCTCCGTTTTGCTTGCCGTTTGCGCCGGCGTGCCTTATTTATCGTTCTAGTCGATAACACATCAGTACTTTAATGAGAATTACAAACTTTTTTTTTCATACTTTGTTTTGTACCAATAGAGTACGTAACGGTGTGATTTTTGATTCCTTGTACAAGGCCATTCTAACCTCCGTTTTGATTGCCGTTTGCGCCGGCGTACCTTATTTATTGTTCTGGTCGATACCACATCAGTACTTCAAAGAGAATTACAAACGTTGTTTATCATACTTTTTTTTGTACCCATAGAGTACTTAACTGTGTGATTTTTGATTCCTTGTACAACGCCATTTTGGCCTCCGTTTTGCTTGCCGTTTGCGCCGGCGTGCCTTATTTATCGTTCTAGTCGATATCACATCAGTACTTCAAAGAGAATTACAAACGTTTTTTTTCGTACTTTTTTTCGTACCCATGGAGTACTTAACTTGTCATTTTTGATTCCTTGTACAAGACAATTCTGGCCTCCGTTTTGCTTGCCGTTTGCGCCGGCATGCCTTATTTATCATTCTGGTCGATATCACATCAGTACTTCAAAGAGAATTACAAATGTTTTATTTCGTACTTTTTTTCGTACCCATAGACTACCTAACTGTGTGATATTTGATTCCTTGTACAAGGCCATTCTGGCCTCCGTTTTGCTTGCTTGTGCCTTATTTATCGCTCGTCGATATCACGTAAGTACTTCAAAGAGAATTACAATCGTTTTTAATACTCTTTTTGTACCCATAGAGTACTTAACGGTGTGATTTTTGATACCTTGTACAAGGCCATTCGTCCTCCGTTTTCCTTGCCGTTTATGCGGCGTACCTTGTTTATCGTTCGGTCGATACCACATCAAGATTTCAAATAGAATTACAAACGTTTTTTTTTTATTTTGTACCCATAGAGTACTTAACGGTGTGATTCGCCTCCGTTTTGCTTGCCGTTTGCGGCGTGCCTTATTTATCGCTCGATCGATATCACATCGATTTCAAAGAGAATTACAAACGTTTTTTTCGTACTCTTTTTTGTACCCATAGAGTACTTAACGGTGTGATTTTTGATTCCTTGTACAAGGCCATTCTGGCCTCCGTTTTGCTTGCCGTTTGCGCCTTATTTATCGTTCTGGTCGATATCACGTAAGTACTTCAAAGAGAATTACAATCGTTTTTTTCATACTCTTTTTTGTACCCATAGAGTACTTAACGGTGTGATTTTTGATACCTTGTACAAGGCCATTCTGTCCTCCGTTTTCCTTGCCGTTTGCGCCGGCGTACCTTGTTTATCGTTCTGGTCGATACCACATCAGTACTTCATATAGAATTACAAACGTTTTTTTTCGTACTTATTTTTGTACCCATAGAGTACTTAACGGTGTGATTCTGGCCTCCGTTTTGCTTGCCGTTTGCGCCGGCGTGCCTTATTTATCGTTCTGATCGATATCACATCAGTACTTCAAAGAGAATTACAAACGTATTTTTCGTACTTTTTTTCGTACCCATAGAGTACTTAACTGTGTCATTTTTGATTCCTTGTACAAGACAATTCTGGCCTCCGTTTTGCTTGCCGTTTGCGCCGGCATGCCTTATTTATCGTTCTGGTCGATATCACATCAGTACTTCAAAGAGAATTACAAATGTTTTTTTGGTACTATTTTTTGTACCTATAGAGTACTTAACGGTGTGATTTTTGATTCCTTGTACAAGGCCATTCTGGCCTCCGTTTTGCTTGCCGTTTCTGCCGGTGTGTCTTATTTATCGTTCCGGTCGATATCACGTAAGTACTTACAAGAGAATTAAAAATGTTTTTTTTGGTACTTTTTTTCGTACCCATAGAATACTTAACGGTGTGATTTTTGATTCCTTGCACAAGGCCATTCTGGCCTCCGTTTTGTTTTCCGTTTGCAACGGCGTGCCTTATTTACCGTTCTGGTCGATAACACATCAGTACTGCAATGAGAATTACAAACGTTTTTTTTCGTACTTTGTTTCGTACCCATAGAGTACTTGACGGTGTGATTTTTGATTCTTGTACAAGGCCATTCTGACCTCCGTTTTGCTTGCCGTTTGAGCCGGCGTACCTTATTTATCGTTCTGGTCGATACCACATAAGTACTTCAAAGAGAATTACAAACGTTTTTTTTTCATACCCATAGAGTACTTAAGTGTGTGATTTTTGATTCCTTGTACAAGGCCATTCTGGCCTCCATTTTGCTTGCCGTTTTCGCCGGCATGCCTTATTTATCGTTCTGGTCGATATCACATCAGTACTTCAAAGAGAATTACAAACCTTTTTTTCATACTTTTTTTCATACCCATAGAGTACTTAACTGTGTGATTTTTGATTCTTTGTATAAGGCCATTATGGCCTCCGTTTTGCTTGCCGTTTGCGCCGGCGTGCCTTATTTATCGTTCTGGTCGTTATCACATCAGTACTTCGAAGAGAATTACAAACGTTTTTTCGTACTTTCTTTCGTACCCATAGAGTACTTAACTGTGTGATTTTTGATTCCGTGTACAAGGCCATTCTGGTCTCCGTTTTGATTGCCATTTGCGCCGGCGTGCCTTATTTATCGTTCTGGTCGATATCACATCAGTACTTCAAATAGAATTACAAACCTTTTTTTCGTACTCTTTTCTGTACCCATAGAGTACTTAACGGTGTGATTTTTGATTCCTAGAAAAAGGCCATTATAGCCTCCGTTTTGCTTGCCGTTTGGGCCGGCATGCCTTATTTATCGTTCTGGTCGATAACACATCAGTACTTCATTGAGAATTACAAACGTTTTTATCGTACTTTGTTTTGTACCCATAGAGTATTTAACGGTGTGATTTTTGATTCCTTGTACAAGGCCATTCTGGTCTCCGTTTTGATTGCCATTTGCGCCGGCGTGCCTTATTTATCGTTCTGGTCGATATCACATCAGTACTTCAAATAGAATTACAAACCTTTTTTTCATACTCTTTTCTGTACCCATAGAGTACTTAACGGTGTGATTTTTGATTCCTAGAAAAAGGCCATTATAGCCTCCGTTTTGCTTGCCGTTTGGGCCGGCATGCCTTATTTATCGTTCTGGTCGATAACACATCAGTACTTCAATGAGAATTACAAACGTTTTTATCGTACTTTGTTTTGTACCCATAGAGTACTTAACTGTGTGATTTTTGATTCCTTGTACAAGGCCATTCTGGCCTCCGTTTTGCTTGCCGTTTGCGCTGGCGTGCCTTATTTATCGTTCTGGTCGATATCACATCAGTACTTCAAAGAGAATTACAAACGTTTTTTTTTCGTACTCTTTCTTGTACCCATAGAGTACTTATCGTTGTGATTTATGATTCCTTGTACAAGGCCATACTAGCCTCCGTTTTGCTTGCCGTTTGCGCCGGCGAACCTAATTTATCGTTCTGGTCGATACCACATCAGTACTTCAAAGAGAATTACAAACGTTTTTTTTTCGTACCTTTTTTCGTAGCCATTGAGTACTTAACGGTGTTATTTTTGATTCCTTGTACAAGGCCTTTATGGCCTCCGTTTTGCTTCCCGTTTGCGCTGGCGTGCCTTACTTATCGTTCTGGTCGATATCACATCAGTACTTCAAAGAGAATTACAAACATTTTTTTCGTACCCATAGAGTACTTAACTGTGTGATTTTTGATTCATTGTACAAGCCCATTCTGTCCTTCATTTTGCTTTCCGTTTGCGCCGGCGTGCCTTATTTATCGTTCTGGTCGATATCACATCAGTACTTCAAAGAGAATTACAAGAGAATTACAAACGTTTTTTTCGTACCCATAGAGTACTTATTTGTGTGATTTTTGATTCCTTGTACAAGGCCATTCTGGCCTCCGTTTTGCTTGCCGTTTGCGCCGGCGTGCCTTATTTATCGTTCTGGTCGATATCACATCAGTATTGCAAAGAGAATTACAAACGTTTTTTTTTCATACTCTTTTTCGTACCTATAGAGTACTTAACGGTGTGATTTTTTATTCCTTGTACAAGGCCTTTCTGGCCTCCGTTTTGCTTGCCATTTACGCCGGCGTGCCTTATTTATCGTTCTGGTCGATATCACATCAGTACTTCAAAGAGAATTACAAACGTTTTTTTTCGTACTTTTTTTCGAACTCATAGAGTACTTAACTGTGTGATTTTGGATTCCTTGTACAAGGCCATTCGGCCTCCGTTTTGCATGCCGTTTGCGCCGGCGTGCCTTATTTATCGTTCTGGTCGATATCACATCAGTACTTCAAAGAGAATTACAAACGTTTTTTTTCATACTCTTTTTCGTACCTATAGAGTACTTAACGGTGTGATTTTTTATTCCTTGTACAAGGCCTTTCTGGCCTCCGTTTTGCTTGCCGTTTGCACCGTCGTGCCTTATTTATCGTTCTGGTCGATACCACATCAGTACTTCAAAGAGAATTACAATCATATTTTTTCATACTTTTTTTCGTACCCATATAGTACTTAACTGTGTGATTTTTGATTCCTTGTACAAGGCCATTATGGACTCCGTTTTGCTTGCCGTTTGCGCTGGCGTGCCTTATTTATCGTTCTGGTCGATAGCACATCAGTACTTCATAGAGAATTACGAACATTTTTTTTCATACTTTTTTCGTACCCATAGAGTACTTAACTGTGTGATTTTTGATTCCTTGTACAAGGCCATTCTGGCCTCCGTTTTGCTTGCCGTTTGCGCCGGCGTGCCTTATTTTTCGTACCCATAGAGTACTTAACTGTGTGATTTTTTATTCCGGGTACAAGGCCATTCTTTCCCACGTTTTGCTTGCAGTTTGCGCCGGCGTGCCTTATCTATCGTTATAGTCGATATCACATTAGTACTTCAAAGTGAATTACAAACGTTTTTTTTCATACTCTTTTTTGTACCCATAGAGTACTTAACGGTGTGATTTTTGATTCCTAGTACAAGGCCATTCTGACCTCCGTTTTGCTTGCCGTTTGCGCCGGCGTGTCTTATTTATCGTTCTGGTCGATATCACATCAGTACTTCAAGGAGAATTACAAACATTTTTTTCGTACACTTTTTTTGTACCCATAGAGTACTTAACGGTGTGATTTTTGATTCCTTGTACAAGTCCATTATGGCCTCCGTTTTGCTTGCCGTTTGCGCCGGCGTGCCTTATTTATCGTTCTGGTCGATATCACATCAGTACTTCAAAGAGAATTACAAACGTTTTTTTTGGTATTTGTTTTCGTATCCATAGAGTACTTGACTGTGTCATTTTTGATTCCTTGTACAAGACCATTCTGGCCTCCGTTTTGCTTGCCGTTTGCGCCGGCATGCCTTATTTATCGTTCTGGTCGATATCACATTAGTACTTCAAAGAGAATTACAAACGTTTTTTTCATACTCTTTTTGTACCCATAGAGTACTTAACGGTGTGATTTTTGATTCCTAGTACAAGGCCATTCTGACCTCCGTTTTGCTTGCCGTTTGCGCCGGCATGCCTAAGTTATCGTTCTGGTCGATATCACATCAGTACTTCAAAGAGAATTACAAACCTTTTTTTCTTACTCTTTTTTGTACCCATAGAGTACTTAACGGTGTGAATTTTGATTCCTTGTACAAGTCCATTATGGCCTCCGTTTTGCTTGCCGTTTGCGCCGGCGTGCCTTATTTATCGTTCTGGTCGATATCACATCAGTACTTCAAAGAGAATTACAAACGTTTTTTTTCGTATTTGTTTTCGTACCCATAGAGTACTTAACTGTGTCATTTTTTATTCCTTGTACAAGACCATTCTGGCCTCCGTTTTGCTTGCCGTTTGCGCCGGCATGCCTTATTTGTCGTTCTGGTCGATATCACATCAGTAATTCAAAGAGAATTACAACTGTTTTTTTCGTACTCTTTTTTGTACCCATGGAGTACTTAATTGTGTCATTTTTTATTCCTTGTACAAGACCATTCTGGCCTCCGTTTTGCTTGCCGTTTGCGCCGGCATGCCTTATTTATCGTTCTGGTCGATATCACATTAGTACTTCAAAGAGAATTACAAACGTTTTTTTTCATACTCTTTTTTGTGCCCATAGAGTACTTAACGGTGTGATTTTTGATTATCCGTACAAGGCCATTCTGACCTCCGTTTTGCTTGCCGTTTGCGCCGGCGTGCCTTATTTATCGTTCTGGTCGATATCACATCAATACTTCAAAGAGAATTACTAACGTTTTTTTCGTACTTTTTTTTGTACCCATAGAGTACTTAACGGTGTGATTTTTGATTCCTGGTACAAGGCCATTCTGACCTTCGTTTTGCTTGCCGTTTGCACCGGTGTGCCTTATTTATCGTTCTGGTCGATATCACATTAGTACTTCAAAGAGAATTACAAACATTTTTTTTGTACTCTTTTTTGTACCAATAGAGTACTTAACGGTGTGATTTTTGATTCCTTGTACAAGGCCATTCTAACCTCCGTTTTGCTTGCCGTTTGCGCCGGCGTACCTTTTTTATTGTTCTGGTCGGTACCACATAAGTACTTCAAAGAGAATTACAAACGTTTTTTTTCATACTTTTTTCATACCCATAGAGTACTTAACTGTGTGATTTTTTATTCCTTGTACAAGGCCATTATGGCCCCGTTTTGTTTGCCGTTTGCGCCGGCGTGCCTTATTTATCGTTCTGGTCGATATCACATCAGTACTTCAAAGACAATTACAAACGTTTTTTTTCGTACTTTTTTTCGTACCCATAGAGTACTTAACTGTGTCATTTTTGATTCCTTGTACAAGACCATTCTGGCCTCCGTTTTGCTTGCCGTGTGCGCCGGCATGCCTTCTTTATCGTTCTGGTCGATATCACGTCAGTACTTCAAAGAGAATTACAAATGTTTTTTTTCGTACTCTTTTTTGTACCCATAGAGTACTTAACGGTTTGATTTTTGAGTCCATGTACAAGACCATTCTGGCCTCCGTTTTGCTTGCCGTTTGCGCCGGCGTGCCTTATTTATCGTTCTGGTCGATATCACGTAAGTACTTCAAAGAGAATTACAAACGTTTTTTTCATACTCTTTTTTGTACCCATAGAGTACTTAACGGTGTGATTTTTGATACCTTGTACAAGGCCATTATGGCCTCCGTTTTGCTTGCCGTTTGCGCCGGCGTGCCTTATTTATCATTCTTGTCGATATCACATCTGTACTTCAAAGAGAATTTAAAATGTTTTTTTTCGTACTTTTTTTCGTACCCATAGAGTACTTGACTGTGTGATTTTTTATTCTTTGTACAAGGCCATTATGGCCTCCGTTGTGCTTGCCGTTTGCGCCGGCGTGACATATTTATCGTTCTGGTCGATATCACATCAGTAATTCATAGAGAATTACAAACGTTTTTTTCGTACTTTTTTTCATACCCATGGTGTACTTAACTGTGTGATTTTTGATTCCTTGTACAAGGCCATTATGGCCTCCGTTTTGTTTGCCGTTTGCGCCGGCGTGCCTTATTTATCGTTCTGGTCGATATCACATCAGTACTTCAAAGACAATTACAAACATTTTTTTCGTACTTTTTTCGTACCCATAGAGTACTTAACTTTGTCATTTTTGATTCCTTGTACAAGGCCATTCTAGCCTCCGTTTTGATTTCCGTTTGCGCCGGCATGCCTTATTTATCATTCTGGTCGATATCACATCAGTACTTCAAAGGGAATTACAAACTTTTTTTTTCGTACTCTTTTCTGTACGCATAGAGTACTTAACGGTGTGATTTTTGATTCCTTGTACAAGGCTATTCTAGCCTCCGTTTTGCTTGCCGTTTGCGCCGGCATGCCTTATTTATCGTTTTGGTCGATACCACATCAGTACTTCAAAGAGAATTACAAACGTTTTTTTTCGTACTTTTTTCGTACCCATAGAGTACTTAACTGTGTGATTTTTGATTCCTTGTACAAGGCCATTCTGGCATCCGTTTTACATGTCGGCGTGCCTTATTTATCGTTCTGGTCAACATCACATCAGTACTTCAAAGAGAATTACAAACGTTTTTTTCGTACTTTTTGTTGTACCTATAGAGTTCTTAACTGTGTGATTTTGATTCCTTGTACAAGGCCATTATGACCTCCGTTTTCCTTGCCGTTTGCGCTGGCGTGCCTTATTTATCGTTCTGGTCGATATCACCTCAGTACTTCAAAGAGAATTACAAACGTTTATTTTCGTACTCTTTCTTGTACCCATAGAGTACTTATTGGTGTGATTTTTGATAACTTGTACAAGGCCATTCTGACCTCCATTTTGCTTGCCGTTTGCGCCGGCGTGCCTTACTTATCGTTCTGGTCGATATCACATCAGTACTTCAAAGAGAATTACAAGCGTTTTTTTCAATACTTTTTTCGTAACCATAGAGTACTTAACTGTGTGATTTTTGATTCCTTGTACAAGGCCATTCTGGCCTCCGTTTTGCTTGCCGTTAGCGCCGGCGTGCCTTATTTATCGTTCTGGTTGATATCACATAAGTACTTCAAAGAGAATTACAATGGTTTTTTTTCATACTCCTTTTCGTACCATACTTTTTTTGGTACCCATAGAGTACTTAACGGTGTGATTTTTGATTTCTTGTACAAGACCATCATGCCTCTGTTTCGCTTGCTGTTTGCGCCGGCGAACCTTATTTATCGTTCTGGTCGATACCACATCAGTACTTTAAAGATAATTACAAACATTTTTTTTCATACTCTTTTTCGTACCTATAGAGTACTTAACGGTGTGATTTTTTATTCCTTGTACAAGGCCATTCTGGCCTCCGTTTTGCTTGCCGTTTGTGCCGGCATGCCTTATTTATCGTTCTGGTCGATAACACATCAGTACTTCAATGAGAATTACAAACGTTTTTTTTTCATACTTTTTTTTGTACCCATAGAGTACTTAACGGTGTGATTTTTGATTCCTTGTACAAGGCCATTCTGACCTCCGTACCTTGTTTATCGTTCTGGTCGATACCACATCAGTACTTCAAAGAGAATTACAAACTTTTTTTTTTCATACTTTTTTTCGTACCCATAGAGTACTTAACTGTGTGATTTTTGATTCCTTATACAAGTCCATTCTGGCCTCTGTTTTGCTTGCTGTTTGAGCCGGCATGCCTTATTTTTCGTTTTGGCCGATATCACATCAGTACTTCAAAGAGAATTACAAATGTTTTTTTTTCATACTATTTTTCGTACCCATAGAGTACTTAACTGTGGGATTTTTGATTCCTTGTAGAAGGCCATTCTGGCCTCCGTTTTGCTTGCCGTTTGAGCCAGCGTGCCTTATTTATCGTTCTGGCCGATATCACTTCAAAGAGAATTACAAACGTTTTTTTTCATACTTTTTTTCGTACCCATAGAGTACTTAACTGTGTGATTTTTGATTCCTTGTAGAAGGCCATTCTGGCCTCCGTTTTGCTTGCCATTTGCGCCGGCGTTCCTTATTTATCCTTCTGGTCGATATCACATCAGTATTTCAAAGAGAATTACAAACGTTTTTTTTCGTACTCTTTTTTGTACCCATAGAGTACTTAACGGTGTGATTTTTGATTCCTTGTACAAGGCCATTCTAGCCTCCGTTTTGCTTGCCGTTTGTGCCGACGTGCCTTATTTATCGTTCTGGTCGATACCACATCAGTACTACAAAGAGAATTACAAACATTTTTTTTCTTACTTTTATTCGTACCCATAGAGTAATTAACGGTGTGATTTTTGATTCCTTATATAAGGCCATTCTGACCTCCGTTTTGCTTGCCGTTTGCGCCGGCATGCCTTATTTATCGTTCTGGTCGATATCACATCAGTACTACGAAGAGAATTACAAACGTTTTTTTTCGTACTTATTTTATACCCATAGAGTACTTAACTGTATGATTTTTGATTCCTTGTACAAGGCCATTCTGGCCTCCGTTTTGCTTGCCGTTTGCGCCGGCATGCCTTATTTATCGTTCTGGTCGATATCACATCAGTACTTCAAAGAGAATAACAAACATTTTTTTTCATACCTTTTTTGTACCCATAGAGTAATTAACTGTGTGATTTTTGATTCCTTGTACAAGGCCATTATGGCTCCGTTTTGCTTGCCGTTTGCGCCGGCGTGCCTTATTTATCGTTCTGGTCGATATCACATCAGTACTTCAAAGAGAATTACAAGCATTTTTTTTCGTACCCATAGAGTACTTAAACGGTGTGATTTTTTATTCCTTATACAAGGCCATTTTGGCCTCCGTTTTGCTTTCCGTTTGCGCCGGCGTGCCTTATTTATCGTTCTGGTCGATCTCACGTCAGTACTTCAAAGAGAATTACAAACATTTTTTTTCGTACTCTTTTTCGTACCCATAGAGTACTTAACGGTGTGATTTTGTATTCCTTCTACAAGGCCATTCTGGCCTCCGTTTGCAAGCCGTTTGCACGGGCGTGCCTTATTTATCGTTCTGGTCGATAACATATCAGTACTTCAATCCTTTGCTTAATACTCCTTACCTCATCATTTGGATCAGCCTCATCTTGATCATTTTCCTCGTATGGTTCAGGTTCATGTGCAATATGTCTGACAGCCCTATGTTGAGCACCACGGCCACCTCGACCACCACGGCCTCCTCTACCACCACGGTCTTCATTTGGTTCATTTACCTCCAAGCGTGCCATGAGTATTTCCATGTTATTTCTTAGTTCTTCAAATCGTTGTTCATATATTCTATTTTGGCCCTCTTGGGCTTGTAGAAAAAGTTCTACATCCCTTGCGGCTCTAGGAAGACGAGCAGCACTTTGATCTCCATCGGTGTCTTCCATTGTGTATGGATTTGAATAGACTTTAAAATTCAGATCTTTTAACAAAGTTCACAAACTCTTGAGCTTCCAAAGATACAAGATCAAAAGACTCAAAAATTTCTGAATTTTTTTTGACTTTGGCCGAATGCTTTTTTTTTTTAACTTGTTGCTCGTACGGAACAGTATGCTCGTGTGGAACAAATTATTTTTCAAATACACACGATTTACTTGTGCACTTTTATTTTAAATATTTATAAATATATATATATATATATATATATATATATAAATATATAGATGCTCGTAAGAAATAAAGTGTTCTTCAAATACACACGATCATATGCATACTATGGTTCTTCAGATACATACGATTATATGCAACAAAGAATAATCCTTTTTTTAAAGAGCTTGAAAACAAGATTACTTCAATCTACAGGTCTCTGATACCAACTGATACGAATATGTTTTATGAAGATGATGAATAGGATCGGATTGATGTAAAGTTGTTTTAGAATAAAAAGATAAGTTAGTAAAACAAAGATAAGAGCTTCCTTGAAAAGCCTAGAAATCTTGTTTCTAGGATTCTTGAAATGTCCTTGGAAGCTTAGAAATCTTGTTTCTAAGGACCTTGGATCGATTTGGATGCCACAAAAACTTGCTCAAGTTTGTTGATAAATTGATAAGAACACTTAGGATCTAGATCGAGATACCAATGATGAACAACGAGCAAGGCCTAGTTTCCTCGAAGAATCAGCACCCCGAGAAACCTAAGTCGAGAACGCCGCACAAAAGTTGCTTAGACTTTTGATAAGTTCTCAAGTTAAACATTCACCCAATCAGCAAGGTAAAATATTTAACTCACAAGTTCCAATCACTGAAACTCAAAATTATATTTATAAAGTTTTTCACTCAAATAATGTCTAAGTTATCATACAAATGAAAATTACAATGCTTTATATAGGTAATAAGTAGGACTAGAATTCATGCACTAAATATGAAAAGACTCCCTAGAAATTATAATCAATAATGGCGCCATTTGCTCTTCCAAGATCAGCCATAAATTCTCTTGGATGTATCTTCCCGATTCAATGTATCTTGAATGCTCCAAATACAATGTATTTTGATCAGCAGCTTTCTCGGTCTGTAGCTTGAGCTTCGTTTATCCAATGAATGTAAACCGTATATGAAAATTATAGTTCTCGAAGAGATCTACAACTTTCAAAAAGGACTTAATTTCATACGGATGAGTTATAAGGGTCAAAATTTCTAAATACAGTAGCTGCGCTTCAGTTTCCAGAATTTGCTGAATAGTTCTAAAATAGTAATGTGTCTTTAATGTTTGGGCTTTGAAAGTTGCCAATATGGTTCGTATCATTCCCTCCCGGCTGAAAATTATTTGTCCTCGAATCAATAAGATGTCGTAGAAGTGCGCACCATCAATCTTGACACCAGTAACCTCCACAAGAAATCCCAAAGATATGCCAAGGTCAAAACTTACGCGAACAAAGAACTTGAACGCATGAGGATTTGGAGTGTACGCGCCATGCTGCACCAAAAGAATACCAAAACAACCTCGTGACTGGATATATTTGGAAACGAACCCATGGTTGGAAACAAGAGAATCAGATAAAAGCAAATCCGGAGACACGTCAACATGCACCAAATACGGATCAGCAAACCTGTGCTTCAATATGCCACTATCCTCAACAATATGAATATCAACTATAGGAAGAATAGGGGCTGTGTATGGAGTATCCATAACCACTAACTCATCCACTGTATCAACAACATCAACATCTGCAACAGGAAGGTCAACCTGAGCCTCAGTCATGGGAACTACCTCACCCCCATTGGCCCAAGCCAACTCCACAACGGAAGCACAATTGTCCACAACTGGCGTGTTGTTTGTGGCCTTTTTCATTGCTTGTTCAGCATCATATATAGCACAAAGTCGTTTATACTCCATCCATACACTGTCATTAAATCCATCAAAAGCTTGCTCAAAGATCCGACTGATTTTTCCGGGTAAAGCAATGATGTGCTGCTCCAAATCCGTAAGGTCATCCGCTAACTTCTTACCGAACGCAAGCCTCGAGCCAAGGACATACTTCTTGTCCATATCATAAAAAGAATACCAATTACGGGACGAATTATACTCGACTTCATACTCTCTTAACCATGCCTGTCCGAAAACTATAGATTCACCGGTCATTGGAAACACATCACATAACATGTCAGTTTGATAACCGTTAAGGTCAATGGGAACCCATGCTTGTCTCGTTACCCGTATCCCACGACCTCCAAAAACAACATAATAAGGATGAGGATGCATATATGACATCAAGTCAATCTCTTTAACCACCGCATCACTAACTAAAGTCGCTTCTTCATTGTGATCAATGCAGAACTCATATTCCTTATCCCGAATAAGACAATGTGAATAAAATATGTGGTAATCCATGACCAAACGGTAAGGAATTTGGAAAGACACAAAGAACGAAACTTGCAGATCATGAAATTTTCTTCAAGAATGTTGAGTTTCACGAAAATTGAATATGGATAGCCTCCTCAAAATAAATTCGTAAACAGATGACTACACAAACAGATTTTCGGACAGAAACAGACTAGCACGTTACAGTGACCATTGGGAAGAATTGATCGGTAATTTGGAAAACTGCAAAGAACGAAAGTTGTAGAACAGGAAATTTCCTATAAGATCAGAAAAAATCACGCAATTCCGACCGGTACAACTCCTGCAAATCGAATTCGTTTACAAACTCATCCAGAAAAACGTACAGGTTATTACGGGGAAGATTTGACCACGAGAAACTCCGAATTTGGGAAAGTTGTAAAGAGACAAAGGATAGATAAAAGAAAGATCTATCTACTGCTAAAAATTGATAAATTTCTGATTTTTTTTGAATAGGAAACGAATGAAACAAAAAACGGAATTTTGGGTTGGACAGATTTGAAGGAAACTTGAAGATATGAAGAAATCTTGAAGAAACCTTCAAGGAAGATGAACAGGCACGAATTTTTTTGTAAATTTTCTGGAAAATGATGAAGATACACAAGCATATCACATACAAATTGATGGAAAAGAAAAAAAATTCTTGGCTGTGTTTTTTTTTTTTTGTATGAAAGAAAAAACAAAAATGAAAGAAAACAAAAAGATGGATATTTGATACCTCAATCCAAAGGCTCTGATACCAAATGATAAGAACACTTAGGATCTAGATCGAGATACCAATGATGAACAACAAAACCTATTTTCCTTAGAAAATCAGCAATCTAAGAACTAAGTCGATTCGAACATCGCACAAAGTGTTGTTCAAGCACTTTGATAAGCTCGGAAACGAACAACCAAATCAGCATGGAAGTTCATACAATCCAAATCAGCATGGAATTGTAAATATAAATTCAATCTCTGAATTTAAGAATATATAAAGTTTTTCACTCAAATAATGTCTAAGTTATCTTACAAATGAAAATTACAATGCTTTATATAGGAAATAAGTAGGACTAGAATTCATGCACTAAATATGAAAAGACTCCCTAGAAATTATAATCAATAATGGCGCCCTTTGCTCTTCCAAGATCAGCCATAAATTCTCTTGGATGTATCTTCCAGATTCAATGTATCTTGAATGCTCCAAATACAATGTATTTTGATCAGCAGCTTTCTCGGTCTGTATCTTGAGCTTCGTTTATCCAATGAATTCAAACATTATATGAAAATTATAGTTCTCGAAGAGATCTACAACTTTCATGAAGGACTTAATTTCATACGGATGAGTTATAAGGGTCAAAATTGCTAAATACAGTAGCTGCGCTTCAGTTTCCAGAATTTGCTGAATAGTTCTAAAATAGTAATGTGTCTTTAATGTTTGGGCTTTGAAAGTTGCCAATATGGTTCGTATCATAAATCCTAAGTTTAGTGTTCTATCCAGAAACACACACCAAAAGTAAACACTTTGGAGAAAACTCAAATAGTTATATTGATCAAAAGTTGTTGTTCTTCTACAAGTTACAAGTAAAAGGCTATTTATAGGCTTCAAGGATACATTATAAGAAGCTAGATACATAAGAAAAACACTTCAAATTCAGATACATGGATGCTAATTTTTGGCCATATGCAAGACTAGCTAGATTCATTGAATCTAGAATCAATGTATCTTATTTAATGCTTGTACATGAACTTGTTTTCTTCCAAGACATGAATTCTTGTATCTTCATCATCAAAGTGGCGCCATATACTCCAAAAGTCAGCCATATATCATCAAAATTCAGCCATAATAAAATACATATTAAGTAGTATAATAATAGCCAAAATGTTGAACTTTTATTCAGCTAGCCCAATAATACTTAAAATGAATATGTTAGCCTTAGTTTCTTGCTTGTTGGACATGGGCTCCTAAAATGTTGTTGTCACCATTATTTTTAGAGCATTTTCTCTATTCTTTCTTTGCAATCTTGTTTCAGGCCCAACATGAATGGTTAATGGATCATGATTCACATCATAATTACAAAAGTTTTTTTTTTCGTACTCTTTTTTTGTACCCATAGAGTACATAACTGTGTGATTTTTGATTCCTTATACAAGACCATTCTGGCCTCCGTTTTGCTTGTCGTTTGTGCCGGTGTGCCTTATTTATCGTTCTGGTCGATATCACATCAGTAATTCAAAAAGAATTACAAACGTTTTTTTTCGTACTATTTTTTGTACCCATAGAATACTTAACGGTGTGATTTTTGATTCCTTGTACAAGGCCATTCTAGCCTCCGTTTTGCTTGCCGTTTGCGCCGGCGTGCCTTATTTATCGTTCATGTCGATATCACATCAGTACTTCAAAGAGAATTACAAAAGTTTTTTTTCGTACTCTTTTTTGTACCCATAAAGTACTTAACGGTGTGATTTTTGATTCCTTGTACAAGGCCATTCTGGCCTCCGTTTTGCTTGCCGTTTGCGCCGATGTGCCTTATTTATCGTTCTGGTCGATATCACATCAGTACTTCAAAGAGAATTACTAATGTTTTTTTTCGTACTTATTTTTGTACCCATAGAATACTTAACGGTGTGATTCTGGCCTCCGTTTTGCATGCCGTTTGCACCGGCGTGCCTTATTTATCGTTCTGGTCGATATCACATCAGTACTTCAAAGAGAATTACGAACGTTTTTTTCATACTTTGTTTTGTACACATAGAGTACTTAACGGTGTGATTTTTGATTCCTTGTACAAGGCCATTCTGACCTCCGTTTTGCTTGCCGTTTGCGCCGGCGTACCTTATTTATCGTTCTGGTCGATACCACACCAGTACTTCAAAGACAATTACAAACATTTTTTTTATACCCATAGAGTACTTAACTGTGTGATTTTTGATTCTTGTACAAGGCCATTCTGGACTCCGTTTTGCTTGTCGTTTGTGCCGGCATGCCTTATTTATCGTTCTGGTCGATATCACATCAGTACTTCAAAGAGAATTACAAACATTTTTTTCGTACTTTTTTTCATACCCATAGAATACTTAACTGTGTGATTTTTAGATCATTGTACAAGGCCATTCTGGCCTCTGTTTTGCTTGCCGTATGCGCCGGCGTGCCTTATTTAACGTTCTGGTCGATATCACATCAGTACTTCAAAGAGAATTACAAACTTTTTTTTCGTACATCGTACCCATAGAGTACATAACTGTGTGATTTTTGATTCCTTGTACAAGGCCATTCTGGCCTCCGTTTTGCTTGCCGTTTGCACCGGCGCGCCTTCTTTATCGTTCTGGTCGATATCACATCAGTACTTCAAAGAGCATTACAAACCTTTTTTTCATACTCTTTTCTGTACCCATAGAGTACTTAACGGTGTGATTTTTGATTCCTTGTACAAGGCGATTCTGGCCTCCGTTTGCCGTTTGCGCCAGCGTACCTTATTTGTCGTTCTGGTCGATACCACATCAGTACTTCAATGAGAATTACAAACATTTTTTTCGTACTTTGTTTTGTACCCATAGAGTACATAACGGTGTGATTTTTGATTCCTTGTACAAGGCCATTCTGACCTCCGTTTTGCTTGCCGTTTGCGCAAACGTACCTTATTTATCGTTCTGGTCGATACCACATCAGTACTTCAAAGAGAATTACAAACGTTTTTTTTCATACCCATAGAGTACTTAACTCTGTGATTTTTGATTTCTTGTACAAGGCCATTCTGGACTCTGTTTTGATTGCCGTTTGTGCCGGCGTGCCTTATTTATCGTTCTGGTCGATATCACATCAGTACTTCAAAGAGAATTACACATGTTTTTTTCATACTTTTTTTCATACCTATCGAGTACTTAACTGTGTTATTTTTTATTCCTTGTACAAGGCAATTCTGGCCTCTGTTTTGCTTGCCGTTTGTTCCGGCGTGCCTTATTTATCGTTCTGGCGATATCACATCAGTACTTCAAAGAGAATAACAAACGGATTTTTCGTACCCATAGAGTACTTAATTGTGTGATTTTTGATTCCTTGTACAAGGCCATTCTGGCCTCCGTTTTGCTTGCCGTTTGCGCCGGCATGCCTTATTTATCGTTATGGTCGATATCACATCAGTACTTCAAAGAGAATTTACACATGTTTTTTTTTTCGTACTCTTTTTTGTACCCTTTGAGTACTTAACGGTGTGATTTTTGATTCCTTGTACAAGTCCATTCTGGCCTCCGTTTTGCTTGCCGTTTGCGCCGGCGGGCATTATTTATCGTTCTGGTCGATAACACATCAGTACTTCAATGAGAATTACAAACTTTTTTTTCATACTTTGTTTTGTACCAATAGAGTAATTAACGGTGTGATTTTTGATTCCTTGTACAATGCTATTCTGACCTCTGTTTTGCTTGTCGTTTGCGCCGGCGTACCTTTTTTATCGTTCTGGTCGATACCACATCAGTACTTCAAAGAGAATTACAAACGTTTTTTTTGTATTTTTTTTGTACCCATAGAGTACTTAACTGTGTGATTTTTGATTCCTTGTACAAGGCCATTCTGGCCCCCGTTTTACTTGCCGTCTGCGCCGGCGTGCCTTATTTATCGTTCTGGTCGATATAACATCAGTACTTCAAAGAGAATTACAAACATTTTTTTCGTACTCTTTTTTGTACCCATACAGTACTTAACGGTGTGATTTTTGATTCCTTGTACAAGGCCATTCTGGCCTCCGTTTTACTTGCCGTCTGCGCCGACGTGCCTTATTTATCGTTCCGGTCGATTTCACATCAGTACTTCAAAGAGAATTAAAAATGTTTTTTTTTCGTACTTTTTTTCGTACCCATAGAATACTTAACTGTGTGATTTTTGATCCATTGTACAAGGACATTCTGGCCTCCGTTTTAGGGGACGTTTGCGCCGGCGTGCCTTGTATATCGTTCTGATTGATATCACATCAGTACTTCTAAGAGAATTACAAATGTTTTTTTTCGTACTCTTTTTTGTACCCTTTGAGTACTTAACGGTGTGATTTTTGATTCCTTGTACAAGTCCATTCTGGCCTCCGTTTTGCTTGCCGTTTGCGCCGGCGGGCATTATTTATCGTTCTGGTCGATAACAGATCAGTACTTCAATGAGAATTACAAACTTTTTTTTCATACTTTGTTTTGTACCAATAGAGTACTTAACGGTGTGATTTTTGATTCCTTGTACAAGTCTATTCTGACCTCTGTTTTGCTTGTCGTTTGCGCCGGCGTACCTTATTTATCGTTCTGGTCGATACCACATCAGTACTTCAAAGAGAATTACAAACGTTTTTTTTGTATTTTTTGTACCCATAGAGTACTTAACTGTGTGATTTTTGATTCCTTGTACAAGGCCATTCTGGCCCCCGTTTTACTTGCCGTCTGCGCCGGCGTGCCTTATTTATCGTTCTGGTCGATATAACATCAGTACTTCAAAGAGAATTACAAACATTTTTTTCGTACTCTTTTTTGTACCCATACAGTACTTAACGGTGTGATTTTTGATTCCTTGTACAAGGCCATTCTGGCCTCCGTTTTACTTGCCGTCTGCGCCGACGTGCCTTATTTATCGTTCCGGTCGATTTCACATCAGTACTTCAAAGAGAATTAAAAATGTTTTTTTTTTCGTACTTTTTTTCGTACCCATAGAATACTTAACTGTGTGATTTTTGATCCATTGTACAAGGCCATTCTGGCCTCCGTTTTAGGGGACGTTTGCGCCGGTGTGCCTTGTATATCGTTCTGGTTGATATCACATCAGTACTTCAAAGAGAATTACAAATGTTTTTTTCCGTTCTCTTTTTTGTACCCTTTGAGTACTTAACGGTGTGATTTTTGATTCCTTGTACAAGTCCATTCTGGCCTCCGTTTTGCTTGCCGTTTGCGCCGGCGGGCATTATTTATCGTTCTGGTCGATAACACATCAGTACTTCAATGAGAATTACAAACTTTTTTTTCATACTTTGTTTTGTACCAATAGAGTACTTAACGGTGTGATTTTTGATTCCTTGTACAAGTCTATTCTGACCTCTGTTTTGCTTGTCGTTTGCGCCGGCGTACCTTATTTATCGTTCTGGTCGATACCACATCAGTACTTCAAAGAGAATTACAAACGTTTTTTTTGTATTTTTTTTGTACCCATAGAGTACTTAACTGTGTGATTTTTGATTCCTTGTACAAGGCTATTCTGGCCTCCGTTTTACTTGCCGTCTGCGCCGGTGTGCCTTATTTATCGTTCTGGTCGATATCACATCAGTACTTCAAAGAGAATTACAAACATTTTTTTCGTACTCTTTTTTGTACCCATACAGTACTTAACGGTGTGATTTTTGATTCCTTGTACAAGGCCATTCTGGCCTCCATTTTACTTGCCGTCTGCGCCGACGTGCCTTATTTATCGTTCCGGTCGATTTCACATCAGTACTTCAAAGAGAATTAAAAATGTTTTTTTTTCGTACTCTTTTTCGTGCCCATAGAAAACTTAACTGTGTGATTTTCTATTCCTTGTACAAGGCCATTCTGGCCTCCGTTTTAGGGGCCGTTTGCGCCGGCGTGCCTTATATATCGTTCTGGTCGATATCACATCAGTACTTCAAAGAGAATTACAAATGTTTTTTTTCGTACTCTTTTTTGTACCCTTTGAGTACTTAACGGTGTGATTTTTGATTCCTTGTACAAGTCCATTCTGGCCTCCGTTTTGCTTGCCGTTTGCGCCGGCGGGCATTATTTATCGTTCTGGTCGATAACACATCAGTACTTCAATGAGAATTACAAACATTTTTTTTCATACTTTGTTTTGTACCAATAGAGTACTTAACGGTGTGATTTTTGATTCCTTGTACAAGGCCATTCTAACCTCCGTTTTGCTTGCCGTTTGCGCCGGCATACCTTATTTATTTTTCTGGTCGATTCCACATCAGTAATTCAAAGAGAATTACAAACGTTTTTTTTTTCATAATTTTTTCGTACCCATAGTGTACTTAACTATGTGATTTTTGATTCCGTGTACAAGGCCATTATGGCCTCCGTTTTGCTTGTCGTTTTCGCTGGCGTGCCTTATTTATCGTTCTGGTCGATATCACATCAGTACCTCAAGGAGAATTTTAAACGTTTTTTCGTACTTTGTTTGGTACCCATAGAGTACTTAACGGTGTGATTTTTGATTCCTTGTACAAGGCTATTTTGACTTCTGTTTTGCTTGCCGTTTGCGCTGGCGTACCTTATTTATCGTTCTGGTCGATACCACATCAGTACTTCAAAGAGAATTACAAACGTTTTTTTCGTACTTTTTTCGTACCCATAGAGTACTTAACTGTGTGATTTTTGATTCCTTGTACAAGGCCATTCTGGCCTCCGTTTTATTTGCCATTTGCGCCGGCGTGCCTTATTTATCATTCTGGTCGATAACACATCAGTACTTCAAAGAGAATTACAAACGTTTTTATTCATACTTTTTTTTCGTACCCATAGAGTACTTAACTGTGTGATTTTTGATTCATTGTAGAAGGCCATTATGGCCTCCGTTTTGCATGCCATTTGCACCGGCGTGACTTATTTATCGTTCTGGTCGATATCACATCAGTACTTCAAGGAGAATTACAATTTTTTTTTCATACTTTTTTTCGTACCCATAGAGTACTTAACAGTGTCATTTTTGATTCCTTGTACAAGACCATTGTGGCCTCCGTTTTGCTTGCCGTTTGCGCCGGCATGCCTTATTTATCATTCGGGTCGATATCACATCAGTACTTAATAGAGAATTACAAATGTTTTTTTTCGTACTCTTTTTTGTACCCATAGAGTACTTAACGGTGTGATTTTTGATTCCTTGTACAAGGCCATTCTGGGCTCTGTTTTGCTTGCCGTTTGCGCCGGCGTGCCATATTTATCGTTCTGGTCGATATCACATCAGTACTTCAAAGAGAATTACAAACGTTTTTTTCTCGTACTCTTTTTTGTACCCATAGAGTACTTAACGGTGTGATTTTTGATTCCTTGTACAAGGCCATTCTGGCCTCCGTTTTACTTGCCGTTTGCGCCGGCGTGCCTTATTTATCGTTCTGGTCGATAACACATCAGTACTTCAATGAGAATTACAAACGTTTTTTTTCGTACTTTGTTTTGTACCCATAGAGTACTTAACGGTGTGATTTTTGATTCCTTGTACAAGGCCATTCTGACCTCCGTTTTGTTGCCGTTTGCGCCGGCGTACCTTATTTATCGTTCTGGTCGATACCACATCAGTACTTCAAAGAGAATTACAAACGTTTTTTTTCATACTCATAGAGTACTTAACTGTGTGATTTTTGATTTCTTGTACAAGGCCATTCCGTTTTGCTTGCCGTTTTCGCCGGCATGCCTTATTTATCGTTTCGTCGATATCACATCGATTTCAAAGAGAATTACAAACGTTTTTTTCGTACTCTTTTTTGTACCCATAGAGTACTTAACGGTGTGATTTTTGAATCCTTGTACAAGGCCATTCTGGCCTCTGTTTTACTTGCCGTTTGAACCGGCGTGCCTTATTTATCGTTCTGGTCGATAACACATCAGTACTTCAATGAGAATTACAAACGTTTTTTTTCGTACTTTGTTTGTACCCATAGAGTACTTAACGGTGTGATTTTTGATTCCTTGTACAAGGCCATTCGACCTCCGTTTTGTTGCCGTTTGCCAGCGTACCTTATTTATCGTTCGGTCGATACCATATCAATACTTCAAAGAGAATTACAAATGTTTTTTCATACCCATAGAGTACTTAACGTGTGATTTTTTATTTCTTGTACAAGGCCATTCTGACTCCGTTTTGCTTGCCGTTTGCCCGTGCCTTATTTATCGCTCGTCGAAATCACATCAAGACTTCAAAGAGAATTACAAACATTTTTTCGTACTTTTTTTCAAACCCATAGAGTACTTAACCGTGTGATTTTTAATTCTTGTACAAGGCCATTCGGCCTCCGTTTTGCTGCCGTTTGCGCCGGCGTGCCTTATTTATCGTTCTGGTCGATATCACATCAGTACTTCAAAGAGAATTACAAACGTTTTTTTCGTACTTTTTTTCGTACCCATAGAGTACTTAACGGTGTGATTTTTGATTCCTTGTACAAGGCCATTCTGGCCTCCGTTTTGCTTGCCGTTTGCGCCGGCGTGCCTTATTTATCGTTCTGGTCGATACCACATCAGTACTTCAAAGAGAATTACAAACGTTTTTTTTGTACTTTTTTTCGTACCCATAGAGTACTTAACTGTGTGATTTTTGATTCCTTGTACAAGGCCATTCTGACCTCCGTTTTGCTTGCCGTTTGCGCGTTTATTTATCGTTCGTCGATACCACATCAAGATTTCAAAGAGAATTACAAACGTTTTTTCCATACCCATAGAGTACTTAACTGTGTGATTTTTGATTTCTTGTACAAGGCCATTCTGGCCTCCGTTTTGCTTGCCGTTTGCGCCGGCGTGCCTTATTTATCGTTCTGTTCGATATCACATCAGTACTTCAAAGAGAATTACAAACGTTTTTTTCGTACTTGTTTTCATACCCATAGAGTACTTAACTGTGTGATTTTTGATTCCTTGTACAAGGCCATTCTGGCCTCCGTTTTGCTTGCCGTTTATGCCGGCATGCCTTATTTATCGTTCTGGTCGATATCACATCAGTACTTCAAAGAGAATTACAAACGTTTTTTTCGTACTTTTTTTCATACCCATAGAGTACTTAACTGTGTGATTTTTGATTCCTTGTACAAGGCCATTCTGGCCTCTGTTTTGCTTGCTGTTTGCGCCGGCGTGCCATATTTATCATTCTGGTCGATATCACATCAGTACTTCAAAGAGTATTACAAACGTTTTTTTTCATACTCTTTTTTGTACCCATAGAGTACTTAACGGTGTGATTTTTGAATCCTTGTACTAGGCCATTCTGGCCTCTGTTTTACTTGCTGTTTGAACCGGCGTGCCTTATTTATCGTTCTGGTTGATAACACATCAGTACTTCAATGAGAATTACAAACGTTTTTTTTCGTACTTTGTTTTGTACCCATAAAGTACTTAACGGTGTGATTTTTGATTCCTTGTACAAGGCCATTCTGACCTACGTTTTGTTGCCGTTTGCGCCGGCGTACCTTATTTATCGTTCTGGTCGATACCACATCAGTACTTCAAAGAGAATTACAAACGTTTTTTTTCATACCCATAGAGTACTTAACTGTGCGATTTTTGATTTCTTGTACAGGGCCATTCTGGACTCTGTTTTGCTTGCCGATTGCGCCGGCGTGCCTTATTTATCGTTCTGGTCGAAATCACATCATTACTTCAAAGAGAATTACAAACATTTTTTTCGTACTTTTATTCAAACCCATAGAGTACTTAACTGTGTGATTTTTAATTCCTTGTAAAAGGCCATTCCGGCCACTGTTTTGCTTGCCGTTTTCGCCGGCGTGCCTTATTTATCGTTCTGGTCGATATCACATCTGTACTTCAAAGAGAATTACAAACCTTTTTTTCGTACTCTTTTCTGTACCCATAGAATACTTAACGGTGTGATTTTTGATTCCTTGTACAAGGCCATTCTGGCCTCCGTTTTTCTTGCCGTTTGCGCCGGCGTACCTTTTTTATCGTTCTGGTCGATACCACATCTGTACTTCAATGAGAATTACAAACGTTTTTTTTCGTACATTGTTTTGTACCCATAGAGTACTTAACGGTGTGATTTTTGATTCCTTGTACAAGGCCTTTCTGACCTCCGTTTTGCTTGCCGTTTGCGCCGGCGTACCTTATTTATCGTTCTGGTCTATCATCAGTACTTCAAAGAGAATTACAAACGTTTTTTTTCATGCCCATAGAGTACTTAACTGTGTGATTTTTGATTTCTGGTACAAGGCCATTCTGGACTCCGTTTTGCTTGCCGTTTGCACCGGCGTGCCTTATTTATCGTTCTGGTCGATATCACATCAGTACTTCAAAGAGAATTACAAACATTTTTTGTACTTTTTTTCGTACCCATAGAGTACTTAACTGTGTGATTTTTGATTCCTTGTACAAGGCCATTCTGGCCTCCGTTTTGCTTGCCGTTTGCGCCGGCGTGCCTTATTTATCGTTCTGGTCGATATCACATCAGTACTTCAAAGAGAATTACAAACATTTTTTTCGTACTTTTTTTCGTACCCATAGAGTACTTAACTGTGTGATTTTTGATTCCTTGTACAAGGCCATTCTGGCCTCCGTTTTGCTTGCCGTTTGCGCCGGCGTGCCTTATTTATCGTTCTGGTCGATATCACATCAGTACTTCAAAGAGAATTACAAACGTTTTTTTCATACTCTTTTTTGTACCCATAGAGTACTTAACGGTGTGATTTTTGAATCCTTGTACAAGGCCATTCTGGCCTCTGTTTTACTTGCCGTTTGAACCGGCGTGCATTATTTATCGTTCTGGTCGATAACACAGCAGTACTTCAATGAGAATTACAAACGTTTTTTTCGTACTTTGTTTTGTACCCATAGAGTACTTAACGGTGTGATTTTTGATTCCTTGTACAAGGCCATTCTGACCTCCGTTTTGTTGCCGTTTGCGCCGGCGTACCTTATTTATCGTTCTGGTCGATACCACATCAGTACTTCAAAGAGAATTACAAACGTTTTTTTCATACCCATATAGTGCTTAACTGTGTGATTTTTGATTTCTTGTACAGGGCCATTCTGGACTCCGTTTTGCTTGCCGTTTGCGCCGGCGTGCCTTATTTATCGTTCTGGTCGAAATCACATCAGTACTTCAAAGACAATTACAAACATTTTTTTTCGTACTTTTATTCAAACCCATAGAGTACTTAACTGTGTGATTTTTAATTCCTTGTAAAAGGCCATTCTGGCCACCGTTTTGCTTGCCGTTTTCGCCGGCGTGCCTTATTTATCGTTCTGGTCGATATCACATCAGTACTTCAAAGAGAATTACAAACCTTTTTTTTCGTACTCTTTTCTGTACCTATAGATTACTTAACGGTGTGATTTTTGATTCCTTGTACAAGGCCATTCTGGCCTCCGTTTTTCTTGCCGTTTCCGCCGGCGTACCTTTTTTTATCGTTCTGGTCGATACCACATCTGTACTTCAATGAGAATTACAAACGTTTTTTTCGTACATTGTTTTGTACCCATAGAGTACTTAACGGTGTGATTTTTGATTCCTTGTACAAGGCCTTTCTGACCTCCGTTTTGCTTGCCGTTTGCGCCGGCGTACCTTATTTATCGTTCTGGTCTATACCACATCAGTACTTCAAAAAGAATTACAAACGTTTTTTTTCATGCCCATAGAGTACTTAACTGTGTGATTTTTGATTTCTTGTACAAGGCCATTCTGGACTCCGTTTTGCTTGCTGTTTGCACCGGCGTGCCTTATTTATCGTTCTGGTCGATATCACATCAGTACTTCAAAGAGAATTACAAGCATTTTTTCGTACTTTTTTTCATACCCATAGAGTACTTAACTGTGTGATTTTTGATTCCTTGTACATGGCCATTCTGGCCTCCGTTTTGCTTGCCGTTTGTGTCGGCGTGCCTTATTTATCGTTCTGGTTGATATCACATCAGTACTTCAAAGAGAATTACAAACATTGTTTTCGTACATTTTTTCATACCCATAGAGTACTTAACTGTGTGATTTTTGATTCCTTGTACAAGGCCATTCTGGCCTCTGTTTTGCTTGCCGTTTGCGCCGGCGTGCCATATTTATCATTCTGGTCGATATCACATCAGTACTTCAAAGAGAATTACAAACGGTTTTTTTCATACTCTTTTTTGTACCCATAGAGTACTTAACGGTGTGATTTTTGAATCCTTGTACAAGGCCATTCTGCCTCTGTTTTACTTGCCGTTTGAACCGGCGTGCCTTATTTATCGTTCTAGTCGATAACACATCAGTACTTCAATGAGAATTACAAACGTTTTTTTCGTACTTTGTTTTGTACCCATAGAGTACTTAACGGTGTGATTTTTGATTCCTTGTACAAGGCCATTCTGACCTCCGTTTTGTTGCCGTTTGCGCCGGTGTACCTTATTTATCGTTCTGGTCGATACCACATCAGTACTTCAAAGAGAATTACAAATGTTTTTTTCATACCCATAGAGTACTTAACTGTGTGATTTTTTATTTCTTGTACAGGGCCATTCTGGACTCCGTTTTGCTTGCCGTTTGCGCCGGCGTGCCTTATTTATCGTTCTGGTCGAAATCACATCAGTGCTTCAAAGAGAATTACAAACATCTTTTTTGGACTTTTATTCAAACCCATAGAGTACTTAATTGTGTGATTTTTAATTCCTTGTAAAAGGCCATTCTGGCCTCCGTTTTGCTTGCTGTTTTCGCCGGCGTGCCTTATTTATCGTTCTGGTCGATATCACATCAGTACTTCAAAGAGAATTACAAACCTTTTTTTTCGTACTCTTTTCTGTACCCATAGAATACTTAACGGTGTGATTTTTGATTCCTTGTACAAGGCCATTCTGGCCTCCGTTTTGGTTGCCGTTTGCGCCAGCGTACCTTTTTTATCATTCTGGTCGATACCACATCAGTACTTCAATGAGAATTACAAACCTTTTTTTCGTACTTTGTTTTGTACCCATAGAGTACTTAACGGTGTGATTTTTGATACCTTGTACACGGTCATTCTGACCTCCGTTTTGATTGCTGTTTGCGCCGGCGTACCTTATTTATCGTTCTGGTCGATACCACATCAGTACTTCAAAGAGAATTACAAATGTGTTTTTTCATACTTTTTTTCGTACCCATAGAGTACTTAACTGTGTGATTTTTGATTCCTTGTACAAGGCCATTCTGGCCTCCGTTTTGCTTGCCGTTTGCGCCGGCGTGCCTTATTTATCGTTCTTGTCGATATCACATCAGTACTTCAAAGAGAATTACAAACGTTTTTTTTCGTACTTTTTTTCGTACCCATAGAGTACTTAACTGTGTGATTTTTGATTCCTTGTACAAGGCCATTCTGGCCTCCGTTTTGCTTGCCGTTTGTGCCGGCATGCCTTATTTATCGTTCTGGTCGATATCACATCAGTACTTCAAAGAGAATTACAAACATTTTTTTTCGTACTTTTTTTTCGTACCCATAGAGTACTTAACTGTGTGATTTTTGATTCCTTGTACAAGGCCATTCTGGCCTCCATTTTGCTTGCTGTTTGCGCCGGCGTGCCTTATTTATCGTTCTGGTCGATATCACATCAGTACTTCAAAGAGAATTACTAACCTTTTTTTTTCTTACTCTTTTCTGTACCTATAGAGTACTTAACGGTGTGATTTTTGATTCCTTGTACAAGGCCATTCTGGCCTCCGTTTTGCTTGTCGTTTGCGCCGTAATGCCTTATTTATTGTTCTGGTCGATAATACATCAGTACTTAATGAGAATTACAAACGTTTTTTTCGTACTTTGTTTTTTACCCATAGAATACTTTACGGTGTGATTTTTGATTCCTTATACAAGGCTATTCTGACCTCCGTTTTGCTTGTCGTTTGCGCCGGCGTGCCTTATTTATCGTTCTGGTCGATATCACATCAGTACTTCAAAGAGAATTACAAACGTTTTTTTCGTACTTTTTTTTCGTACCCATAGAATACTTTACGGTGTGATTTTTGATTCCTTATACAAGGCTATTCTGACCTCCGTTTTGCTCGTCGTTTGCGCCGGCGTACCTTATTTATCATTCTGGTCGATACCACATCAATACTTCGAAGAGAATTACAAACGTTTTTTTTTGTACTTTTTACCGTACCCATGGAGTACTTAACTGTGTGATTTTTTATTCCTTGTACAAGGCCATTCTGGCCTCCGTTTTACTTGCCGTCTGCGCCGGCGTGCCTTATTTATCGTTCTGGTCTATATCACATCAGTACTTCAAAGAGAATTACAAACGTTTTTTTCGTACTCTTTTTTGTACCCATGGAGTACTTAACGGTGTGATTTTTGATTCCTTGTACAAGGCCATTCTGGCCTCCGTTTTACTTGCCGTCTGTGCTGACGTGCCGTATTTATCGTTCCGGTCGATTTCACATCAGTACTTCAAAGAGAATTTAAAATGTTTTTTTTCGTACTTTTTTTCGTACCCATAGAATACTTAACTGTGTGATTTTTGATTCCTTGTACAAGGCCATTCTGGCCTCCATTTTAGGGGCCGTTTGCGCCGGCGTGCCTTATTTATCGTTCTGGTCGATATCACATCAGTACTTCAAAGAGAAATACAATCGTTTTTTTCGTACTCTTTTTATACCCATAGAGTACTTAACGGTGGGATTTTTGATTCCTTGTACAAGGCCATTCTGGCCTCCGTTTTGTTTGCCGTTTGCGCCGGCGTGCCTTATTTTTCGTTCTGGTCGATAACACATCAGTACTTCAATGAGAATTACAACCTTTTTTTTCATACTTAGTTTTGTTCCAATAGAGTACTTACCGGTGTCATTTTGGATTCCTTGTACAAGGCCATTCTAACCTCCGTTTTGCTTGCCGTTTGCGCCGGCATACCTTATTTATTGTTCTGGTCGATACCACATCAGTACTTCAAAGAGAATTACAAACGTTTTTTTTCATAATTTTTTTCGTACCCATATAGTACTTAACTATGTGATTATTGATTCCTTGTACAAGACCATTATGGCCTCCGTTTTGCTTGCCGTTTGCGCCGGCGTGCCTTATTTATCGTTCTGGTCGATATCACATCAGTACTTCAAAGAGAATTACAAACGTTTTTTTTCGTACTTTTTTTCGTACCCATAGAGTACTTAACTGTGTCATTTTTGATTCCTTGTACAAGACCATTCTGGCCTCCGTTTTGCTTGCCATTTGCGCCTGCATGCCTTATTTATCGTTCTGGTCGATATCACATCAGTACTTCATAGAGAATTACAAATGTTTTTTTCGTACTCTTTTTTGTACCCATAGAGTACTTAACGGTGTGATTTTTTATTCCTTGTACAATGCCATTCTAGCCTCTATTTTGCTTGCTGTTTGCGCCGGCGTGCCATATTTATCGTTCTGGTCGATATCACATCAGTACTTCAAAGAGAATTACAAATGTTTTTTTTCGTACTCTTTTTTGTACCCATAGAGTACTTAACGGTTTGATTTTTGATTCCTTGTACAAGGCCATTCTGGCATCAATTTTGCTTTCCGTTTACGCCGGCGTTCCTTATTTATCGTTCTGGTCGATATCACATCTTTACTTCAAATAGAATTACAAACGTTTTTTTGTACTTATTTTTGTACCCATAGAGTACTTAACTGTGTGATTTTTGATTCCTTGTACAAGGCCATTCTGGCCTCCGTTTTGCATGCCGTTTGCGCCGGCGTGCCTTATTTAACGTTCTGGTCGATATCACATCATTACTTCAAGCGGAATTACAAAAAAAAATTTCGTAACTTTTTTTTGTACCCATAGAGTACTAACGGTGTGAATTTTTATTCCTTGTACAAGGCCATTCTGGCCTCCGTTTTGCTTGCCGTTTCCCCCGGCGTGCCTTATTTATCGTTCTGGTCGATATCACGTCTGTACTTCAAAGAGAATTACAAACGTTTTTTCGTACTTTTTTTGTACCCTAGAGTACTTAACGGTGTGATTTTTGATACCTAGTACAAGGCCATTCTAGCCTCCGTCTTGCTTTCCGTTTGCGCCGGCGTGCCTTATTTATCGTTCCGGTCGATATCACATCAGTACTTCAAAGAGAATTAAAAACGTTTTTTTCATACTTTTTTTCGTTCCCCTAGAATACTTAACGGTGTGATTTTTGATTCCTTGTACAAGGCCATTCTGGCCTCCGTTTTGCTTTCCGTTTGCGCCGGCGTGCATTATTTATCGTTCTGGTCGATAGCACATCAGTACTTCAATGAGAATTTCCAATGTTTTTTTACGTACTTTGTTTTCTACCCATAGAGTACTTAACGGTGTGATTTTTGATTCCTTGTACAAGGCCATTCTGACCTCCGTTTTGCTTGTCGTTTGCGCGCGTACCTTTATTTATCGTTCGTCGATACCACATCAAGATTTCAAAGAGAATTACAAACGCTTTTTTCATACCCATAGAGTACTTAATCGTGATTTTTGATTCTTGTACAAGGCCATTCGCCTCCGTTTTGCATGCCGTTTGCCCCGGCGTGCCTTATTTATCGTTCGGTCGATATCACATCAAGATTTCAAAGAGAATTACAAAAGTTTTTTCAAACTTTTTTCGTACCCATAGAGTACTTAACCGTGTGATTTTTGATTCCTTGTACCAGGCCATTATGGCCTCCGTTTTGCTTGCCGTTTGCGCCGGCGTGCCTTATTTATCGTTCTGGTCGATATCACATCAGTACTACAAAGAGAATTACAAACGTTTTTTTTCATGCTTTTTTTTGTACCCATAGAGTACTTAACTGTGTGATTTTTGATTCCTTGTACAAGGCCATTCTGGCCTCCGTTTTGCTTGCCATTTGTGCCGGCATGCCTTATTTATCGTTCTGGTCGATATCACATCAGTACTTCAAAGAGAATTACAAACCCCTTTTTTCGTACTCTTTTCTGTACCCATAGAGTACTTAACAGTGTGATTTTTTATTCCTTGTACAAGGCCATTCTGCCTTCCGTTTTGCTTGCCGTTTGCACCGGCATGCCTTATTTATCGTTCTGGTCGATAACACATCAGTTCTTCAATGAGAATTACAAACGTTTTTTTTCGTACTTTGTTTTGTACCCATAGAGTACTTAACGGTGTGATTTTAGATTCCTTGTACTAGGCCATTCTGACCTCCATTTTGCTTGCCGTCTGCCGACGTACCTTATTTATAGTTCGATCGAAACCACATCAAGATTTCAAAGAGAATTACAAACGTTTTTTTCATACCCATAGAGTACTTAACCGTGTGATTTTAGATTCCTTGTACAAGGCCATTCTGGCCTCCGTTTTGCTTGCCGTTTGTGCCGGCGTGCCTTATTTATCGTTCTGGTCGATATCACATCAGTACTTCAAAGAGAATAACATACATTTTTTTCATTTTTCGTACCCATAGAGTACTTAACTGTGTGATTTTTGAATCCTTGTACAAGGCCATTCTGGCCTCCGTTTTGCTTGCCGTTTGCACCGGCGTGCCTTATTTATCGTTCGTCGAAATCACATCAGTACTTCAAAGAGAATTACAAACGTTTTTTGAACTTTTTCGTACCAGAGTACTTAACTGTGTGATTTTTGATTCCTTGTACAAGGCCATTCTGGCCTCCGTTTTGCTTGCCGTTTGCGCCGGCGTGCCTTATTTATCGTTCTGGTCGATATCACATCAGTACTTCAAAGAGAATTACAAACGGTTTTTTCTTTTTTTTCGTACCCATAGAGTACTTAACTGTGTGATTTTAGATTCCTTGTACAAGGCCATTCTGGCCTCCGTTTTGCTTGCCGTTTGCACCGGCGTGCCTTATTTATCGTTCTGGTCGATATCACATCAGTACTTCAAAGAGAATTACAAACGTTTTTTTTCATACTTTTTTTCGTACCCATAGAGTACTTAACTGTGTGATTTTTGATTCCTTGTACAAGGCCATTCTGAACTCCGTTTTGCTTGCCGTTTGCGCCGGCGTGCCTTATTTATCGTTCTGGTCGATATCACATCAGTACTTCAAAGAGAATTACAAACGTTTTTTTCGTACCCATAGAGTACTTAACTGTGTGATTTTTGATTCCTTGTACAAGGCCATTCTGGCCTCTATTTTGCTTGCCGTTTGCGCCGGCGTGCACTATTTATCGTTCTGGTCGATATCACATCAGTACTTCAAATAGAATTACAAACCTTTTTTTCGTACTCTTTTCTGTACCCAAGAGTTCTTAACGGTGCGATTTTTGATTCCTTGTACAAGGCCATTCTGGCCTCCGTTTTGATTGCCGTTTGCGCTGGCATGCCTTATTTATCGTTCTGGTCGATAACACATCAGTACTTCAATGAGAATTACAAACGTTTTTTTTCGTACTTTGTTTTGTACCCATAGAGTACTTAACGGTGTGATTTTTGATTCCTTGTACAAGGCTATTTGACCTCCGTTTTGCTTGTCGTTTGCGCCGGCGTACCTTATTTATCGTTCTGGTCGATACCACATCAGTACTTCAAAGAGAATTACAAACATTTTTTTCATACCCATAGAGTACTTAACTGTGTGATTTTAAATTCCTTGTACAAGGCCATTCTGGCCTCCGTTTTGCTTGCCGTTTGCGCCGGCGTGCCTTATTTATCGTTTTGGTCGATATCACATCAGTACTTCAAAGAGAATTACAAACGGTTTTTTCGTACTTTTTTTCGTACCCATAGAGTACTTAACTGTGTGATTTTTGATTCCTTGTACAAGGCCATTCTGGCCTCCGTTTTGCTTGCCATTTTCACCGGCGTGCCTTATTTATCGTTCTGGTCGATATCACATCAGTACTTCAAATAGAATTACAAACGTTTTTTCTCGTACTCTTTTTTGTACCCATAGAGTACTTAACGGTGTGATTTTTGATTCCTTGTACAAGGCCATTCTGGCCTCCGTTTTGCTTGCCGTTTGCGCCGGCGTGCCTTATTTATCGTTCTGGTCGATAACACATCAGTACTTCAATGAGAATTACAACGTTTTTTTCGTACTTTGTTTTGTACCCATAGAGTACTTAACAGTGTGATTTTTGATTCCTTGTACAAGGCCATTCTGACCTCCGTTTTGCTTGCCGTTTGCGCCGGCGTACCTTATTTATCGTTCTGGTCGATACCACATCAGTACTTCAAAGAGAATTACAAATGTTTTTTTGGTACTTTTTTTCGTACCCATAGAGTACTTAACTGTGTGATTTTTGATTCCTTGTACAAGGCCATTCTGGCCTCCGTTTTGCTTGCCGTTTGCGGCGGCGTACCTTATTTATCGTTCTGGTCGATACCACATCAGTACTTCAAAGAGAATTACAAACGTTTTTTTCATACCCACAGAGTACTTAACTTCGTGATTTTTGATTCCTTGTACAAGGCCATTCTGGCCTCCGTTTTGCATGCCGTTTGCGCCGGCGAGCCTTATTTAAAGTTATGGTCGATATCACATCAGTACTTCAAAGAGAATTATAAAAGTTTTTTTCGTACTTTTTTTCGTACCCATAGAGTACTTAACTGTGTGATTTTTGATTCCTTGTACAAGGCCATTCTGGCCTCCGTTTTGCTTGCCGTTTGTGCCGGCGTGCCTTATTTATCGTTCTGGTCGATATCACATCAGTAATTCAAAGAGAATTACAAACGTTTTTTCATACTTTTTTTCGTACCCATAGAGTACTTAACTGTGTGATTTTTGATTCCTTGTACAAGGCCATTCTGGCCTCCGTTTTGCTTGCCGTTTGCGCCGGCGTGCCTTATTTATCGTTCTGGTCGATATCACATCAGTACTTCAAAGAGAATTACAAACCCCTTTTTTTGTACTCTTTTCTGTACCTATAGAGTACTTAACAGTGTGATTTTTGATTCCTTGTACAAGGCCATTCTGCCTTCCGTTTTGCTTGCCGTTTTCGCCGGCATGCCTTATTTATCGTTCTGGTCGATAACACATCAGTTCTTCAATGAGAATTACAAACATTTTTTTTCGTACTTTGTTTTGTACCCATAGAGTACTTAACGGTGTGATTTTAGATTCCTTGTACTAGGCCATTCTGACCTCCGTTTCCCCCGGCGTGCCTTATTTATCGTTCCTATTGATATCACATCTGTACTTCAAAGAGAATTAAAAACGTTTTTTTTCGTACTTTTTTTCGTACCCATAGAGTACTTAACTGTGTGATTTTTGATTCTTTGTACAATGCCATTATGGCCACCGTTGTGCTTGCCGTTTGCGCCGGCGTGACTTATTTATCGTTCTGGTCGATATCACATCAGTAATTCAAAGAGAATTACAAACATTTTTTTCGTACTTTTTTTCATACCCATGGAGTACTTAACTGTGTGATTTTTGATTCCTTGAACAAGGCCATTCTAGCCACCGTTTTGATTGCCGTTTGTGCCGGCGTGCCTTATTTATCATTCTGGTCGATATCACATCAGTACTTCAAAGAGAATTACAAACTTTTTTTTCGTACTCTTTTCTGTACCCATAGAATACTTAACGGTGTGATTTTTGATTCCTTGTACAAGGCTATTCTAGCCTCCGTTTTGCTTGCCGTTTGCGCCGGCATGCCTTATTTATCGTTCTGGTCGATACCACATCACTACTTCAAAGAAAATTACAAACGTTTTTTTTCGTACTTTTTTCGTACCCATAGAGTACTTAACTGTGTGATTTTTGATTCCTTGTACAAGGCCATTCTGGCCTCCGTTTTACTTGCCGTCTGCGCCGGCGTGCCTTATTAATCGTTCTGGTCAACATCACATCAGTACTTCAAAGAGAATTACAAACGTTTTTTTCGTACTCTGTCTTGTACCCATAGGGTACTTATCGGTGTGATTTTTGATTCCTTGTACAAGGCCATTCTGACCTCCGTTTTGCTTGCCGTTTGCGCCGGCATGCCATACTTATCGTTCTGGTCGATATCACATCAGTTCTTCAAAGAGAATTACAAACTTTTTTTTAATACTTTTTTTCGTAACCATAGAGTACTTAACTGTGTGATTTTTGATTCCTTGTACAAGGCCATTCTGGCCTCCGTTTTGCTTGCCGTTTGCACCGGCGTGCCTTATTTATCGTTCTGGTCGATATCACATCAGTACTTCAAAGAGAATTACAAATGTTTTTTTTCATACTCTTTTTCGTACCATACTTTATTTTCGTACCCATAGAGTACTTAACGCTGTGATTTTTGATTCCTTGTACAAGGCCATTCTGGCCTCTGTTTTGCTTGCCGTTTGCGCCGGCGTGCCTTATTTATCGTTCTGGTCGATACGACATCTGTACTTCATAGAGAATTACAAACATTGTTTTTCATACTCTTTTTCGTACCTATAGAGTACTTAACGGTGTGATTTTTTATTCCTTGTACAAGGCCATTCTGGCCTCCGTTTTGCTTGCCGTTTGTGCCGGCGTGCCTTATTTATCATTCTGATCGATAACACATCAGTACTTCAATGAGAATTACAAACGTTTTTTTTCATACTCTTTTTTGTACCCATAAAGTAATTAACGGTTTGATTTTTGATTCCTTGTACAAGACCATTCTGGCCTCCGTTTTGCTTGCCGTTTGCGCCGGCGTGCCTTATTTATCGTTCTGGTCGATATCACATCAGTACTTCAAAGAGAATTACAAAAGTTTTTTTCGTATTTGTTTTCGTACCCATAGAGTACTTAACTGTGTCATTTTTGATTCCTTGTACAAGACAATTCTGGCCTCCGTTTTGCTTGCCGTTTGCGCCGGCATGCCTTATTTATCGTTCTGGTCGATATCACATCAGTACTTCAAAGAGAATTACAATTGTTTTTTTTCGTACTTTTTTTCGTACCCATAGAGTACTTAACTGTGTGATTTTTGATTCCTTGTACAAGGCCATTCTGGCCTCCGTTTTGCTTGCCGTTTGCGCCGGCGTGCCTTATTTATCGTTCTGGTCGATAACACATCAGTACTTCAATGAGAATTACAAACTTTTTTTTTCGTACTTTGTTTTGTACCAATAGAGCAATTAACGGTGTGATTTTTGATTCCTAGTACAAGGCCATTCTGACCTTCGTTTTGCTTGCCATTGGCGCCGGCGTGCCTTATTTATCGTTATGGTCGATATCACATCAGTACTTCAAAGAGAATTACAAATATTTTTTTTCGTACTCTTTTTTTGTACCCATAGAGTACTTAACGCTGTGATTTTTGATTCCTTGTACAAGTCCATTCTGGCCTCCGTTTTGCTTGCCGTTTGCGCCGGCGTGCCTTATTTATCGTTCTGGTCGATAACACATCAGTACTTCAATAAGAATTACAAACTTTTTTTTCGTACTTTGTTTTGTACCAATAGAGTACTTAACGGTGTGATTTTTGATTCCTTGTACAAGGCCATTCTAACCTCCGTTTTGCTTGCCGTTTGCGCCGGCGTACCTTATTTATTGTTCTGGTCAATACCACATAAGTACTTCAAAGAGAATTACAAATGTTTTTTTTCATACTTTTTTTTGTACCCATAGAGTACTTAACTGTGTGATTTTTTATTCCTTGTACAAGGCCATTATGGCCTCCGTTTTGTTTGCCGTTTGTGCCGGCGTTCCTTATTTATCGTTCTGGTCGATATCACATCAGTACTTCAAAGACAATTACAAACACTTTTTTTCATACTTTTTTTCGTACCCATAGAGTACTTAACTGTGTCATTTTTTATTCCTTGTACAAGACCATTCTGGCCTCCGTTTTGCTAGCCTTTTGCGCCGGCATGCCTTCTTTATCGTTCTGGTTGATATCACGTCAGTACTTCAAAGAGAATTACAAATGTTTTTTTTCATACTCTTTTTTGTACCCATAGAGTACTTAACGGTGTGATTTTTGATTCCATGTACAAGGCCATTATGGCCTCCGTTTTGCTTGCCGTTTGCGCCGGCATGCCTTATTTATCGTTCTGGTCGATATCACGTAAGTACTTCAAAGAGAATTTCAAACGTTTTTTTCATACTCTTTTTTGTACCCATAGAGTACTTAACGGTGTGATATTTGATACCTTGTAGAAGGCCATTCTGGCCTCCGTTTTGCTTTACGTTTGCGCCGGCGTGCCTTATTTATCGTTCCTATCGATATCACATCTGTACTTCAAAGAGAATTAAAAACGTTTTTTTTTCGTACTTTTTTTCGTACCCATAGAGTACTTAACCGTGTGATTTTTGATTCCTTGTACAAGGCCATTATGGCCTCCGTTTTGCTTGCCGTTTGCGCCGGCGTGCCTTATTTATCGTTCTGGTCGATATCACATCAGTACTTCAAAGAGAATTACAAACGTTTTTCTTCGTACTTTTTTTCATACCCATAGAGTACTTAACTGTGTGATTTTTGATTCCTTGTACAAGGCCATTCTAGCCTCCGTTTTGATTGCCGTTTGCGCCGGCGTGCCTTATTTATCGTTCTGGTCGATATCACATCAGTACTTCAAAGAGAATTACAAACTTTTTTTTCGTACTCTTTTCTGTACCCATAGAGTACTTAACGGTGTGATTTTTGATTCCTTGTACAAGGCTATTCTAGCCTCCGTTTTGCTTGCCGTTTGCGCCGGCATGCCTTATTTATCGTTCTGGTCGATACCACATCAGTACTTCAAAGAGAATTACAAACGTTTTTTTTCGTACTTTTTTCGTACCCATAGAGTACTTAACTGTGTGATTTTTGATTCCTTGTACAAGGCCATTCTGGCCTCCGTTTTACTTTCCGTCTGCGCCGGCGTGCCTTATTTATCGTTCTGGTCAACATAACATCAGTACTTCAAAGAGAATTACAAACGTTTTTTTCGTACTCTTTCTTGTACCCATGGGGTACTTATCGGTGTGATTTTTGATTCCTTGTACAAGGCCATTCTGACCTCCGTTTTGCTTGCCGTTTGCGCCGGCATGCCTTACTTATCGTTCTGGTCGATATCACATCAGTACTTCAAAGAGAATTACAAACGTTTTTTTAATACTTTTTTTCGTAACCATAGAGTACTTAACTGTGTGATTTTTGATTCCTTGTACAAGGCCATTCTGGCCTTCGTTTTGCTTGCCGTTTGCACCGGCGTGCCTTATTTATCGTTCTGGTCGATATCACATCTGTACTTCAAAGAGAATTACAAACGTTTTTTTTTCATACTCTTTTTTGTACCATAATTTTTTTTCGTACCCATAGAGTACTTAACGGTGAGATTTTTGATTCCTTGTACAAGGCCATTATGGCCTCTGTTTTGCTTGCCGTTTGCGTCGGCGTGCCTTATTTATCGTTCTGGTCGACACCACATCAGTACTTCAAAGAGAATTACAATCATTTTTTTTCATACTCTTTTTCGTACATATAGAGTACTTAACGGTGTGATTTTTTATTCCTTGTACAAGGCCATTCTGGCCTCCGTTTTGCTTGCCGTTTGTGCCGGCGTGCCTTATTTATCGTTCTGGTCGATAACACATCAGTACTTCAATGAGAATTACAAACGTTTTTTTCATACTTTTTTTTGTACCCATAGATTACTTAACGGTGTGATTTTTGATTCCTTGTACAAGGCCATTCTGACCTCCGTTTTGCTTCCCGTTTGCGTCGGCGTACCTTGTTTATCGTTCTGGTCGATACCACATCAGTACTTCAAAGAGAATTACAAGAGTTTTTTTTCATACTTTTTTTCGTACCCATAGAGTACTTAATGGTGTGATTTTTGATTCCTTGTACAAGGCCATTCTGGCCACCGTTTTGCTTGCCGTTTACGCCGGCGTTCCTTATTTATCGTTCTAGTCGATATCACATTAGTACTTCAAAGAGAATTACAAACGTTTTTTTTCATACTTTTTTTCGTACCCATAAAGTACTTAACTGTGTCATTTTTGATACCTTGTACAAGACCATTCTGGCCTCCGTTTTGCTTGCCGTTTGCGCCGGCATGCCTTATTTATCATTCTGTTCGATATCACATCAGTACTTCAAAGAGAATTACAAATTTTTTTTTTCGTACTCTTTTTTGTACCCATAGAGTACTTAACGGTGTGATTTTTGATTCCTTGTACAAGGCCATTCTGGCCTCCGTTTTGCTTGCCGTTTGTGCCGGCGTGCCTTATTTATCGTTCTGGTCGATATCACATCAGTAATTCAAAGAGAATTACAAACGTTTTTTTCATACTTATTTTCGTACCCATAGAGTACTTAACTGTGTGATTTTGATTCCTTGTACAAGGCCATTCTGACCACCGTTTGCGCCGGCGTGCCTTATTTATCGTTCTGGTCGATATCACATCAGTACTTCAAAGAGAATTACAAACGTTTTTTTCATACTTTTTTTCATACCCATAGAGTACTTAACTGTGTGATTTTTGATTACTTGTACAAGGCCATTATGGACTACGTTTTGCTTGCCGTTTGCGCCGGCATGCCTTATTTATCGTTCTGGTCGATATCACATCAGTACTTCAAAGAGAATTACAGACGTTTTTTTTCGTACTTTTTTCGTACCCATAGAGTACTTAACCGTGTCATTTTTGATTCCTTGTACAAGACAATTCTGGCCTCCGTTTTGCTTGCCGTTTGCGCCGACATGCCTTATTTATCGTTCTGGTCGATATCACATCAGTACTTCAAAGAGAATTACAAATGTTTTTTTGGTACTCTTTTTTGTACCCATAGAGTACTTAACGGTGTGATTTTTGATTCCTTGTACAAGGCCATTCTGGCCTCCGTTTTGCTTGCCGTTTCCGCCGGCGTGTATTATTTATCGTTCCGGTCGATATCACGTAAGTACTTAAAAGAGAATTAAAAACATTTTTTTCGTACTTTTTTTCGTACCCATAGAATACTTAACGGTGTGATTTTTGATTCCTTGTACAAGGCCATTCTGGCCTCCGTTTTGTTTTCCGTTTGCAACGGCGTGCCTTATTTATCATTCTGGTCGATAACACATCAGTACTTCACTGAGAATTACAAACGTTTTTTTTCGTACTTTGTTTTGTACCCATAGAGTACTTGACGGTGTGATTTTTGATTCTTGTACAAGGCCATTCTGACCTCCGTTTTGCTTGCCGTTTGAGCCGGCATACCTTATTTATCGTTCTTCCGTCGATACCACATCAGTACTTCAAAGATAATTACAAACGTTTTTTTTCATACCCAAAGAGTACTTAGTGTGTGATTTTTGATTCCTTGTACAAGGCCATTATGGCCTCCGTTTTGCTTGCCGTTTGCGCTGGCGTGCCTTATTTATCGTTCTGGTCGTTATCACAACAGTACTTCGAAGATAATTACAAATGTTTTTCGTACTTTTTTTCGTACCCATAGAGTACTTAACTGTGTGATTTTTGATTCATTGTACAAGGCCATTCTGGTCTCCGTTTTGATTGCCGTTTGCGCCGGCGTGCCTTATTTATCGTTCTGGTCGAAATCACATCAGTACTTCAAATACAATTACAAACCTTTTATTCGTACTCTTTTCTGTACCCATAGACTGCTTAACGGTGTGATTTTTGATTCCTTGTACAAGGCCATTATAGCCTCCGTTTTGCTTGCCGTTTGGGCCGGCATGCCTTATTTATCGTTCCGGTCGATAACAATCAGTACTTCAATGAGAATTACAAACGTTTTTTTCGTACTTTGTTTTGTACCCATAGAGTATTTAACGGTGTGATTTTTGATTCCTTGTACATGGCTATTCTGACCTCCGTTTTGCTTGCCGTGTGCTCCGGCGTACCTTATTTATCGTTCTGGTCGATACCACATCAGTACTTCAAAGAGAATTACAAACCTTTTTTTTTGTACTTTTTTCGTACCCATAGAGTACTTAACAGTGTGATTTTTGATTCCTTGTACAAGGCCATTCGGGCCTCCGTTTTACTTGCCGTCTGCGCCGGCGTGCCTTATTTATCGTTCTCGTCGACATCTCATCAGTACTTCAAAGAGAATTACAAACATTTTTTTTCGTACATCTTTCTTGTACCTATGGAGTACTTAACTGTGTGATTTTTGATTTTCAAGGCCATTCTAGCCTCCGTTTTGCTTGCCGTTTGCGCCGGCGAACCTTATTTATCGTTCTGGTCAATACCACATCAGTACTTCAAAGAGAATTACAAATGTTTTTTTTCGTACCTTTTTTCGTAGCCATAGAGTACTTAACGGTGTTATTTTTGATTCCTCGTAAAAGGCAATTATGGCCTCCGTTTTGCTTGCCGTTTGCGCCGGAGTGCCTTACTTATCGTTCTGGTCGATATCACATCAGTACTTCAAAGAGAATTACAAACGTTTTTTTCGTTCCCATAGAGTACTTAACTGTGTGATTTTTGATTCATTGTACAAGCCCATTCTGGCCTGCGTTTTGCTTGCCGTTTGCGCCGGCGTGCCTTATTTATCGTTCTGGTCGATATCACATCAGTACTTCAAAGAGAATTACAAACGTTGTACTCCATAGAGTTCTTAATCGTGTGATTTTTGATTCCTTGTACAAGGCCATTCTGGCCTCCGTTTTGCTTGCCGTTTGCGCCGGCGTGCCTTATTTATCGTTCTGGTCGATATCACATCAATACTTCAAAGAGAATTACAAACGTTTTTTTTCATACTCTTTTTGTACCCATAGAGTACTTAACTGTGTGATTTTTGATTCCTTGTACAAGGCCATTCTGGCCTCCGTTTTGCTTGCCGTTTGCGCCGGCGTGCCTTATTTATCGTTCTGGTCGATATCACATCAGTACTTCAAAGAGAATTACAAGCATTTTTTTCATACTTTTTTTCGTACCCATAGAGTACTTAACGGTGTGATTTTGATTCCTTGTACAAGGCCATTCTGGCCTCCGTTTTGCTTGCCGTTAGCGCCGGCGTGCCTTATTTATCGTTCTGGTCGATAGCACATCAGTATTTCATAGAGAATTACAAACATTTTTTTCGTACTTTTTTTCGTACCCATAGAGTACTTAACTGTGTGATTTTTGATTCCTTGTACAAGGCCATTCTGGCCTCCATTTTGCTTTCCGTTTGCGCCGGCGTGCCTTATTTATCGTACCCATAGAGTACTTAACAGTGTGATTTTTTATTCCTGGTACAAGGCCATTCTTTCCTCCGTTTTGCTTGCAGTTTGCGCCGGCGTGCCTTATTTTATCGTTATAGTCGATATCACATTAGTACTTCAAAGTGAATTACAAACATTTTTTTTCATACTCTTTTTTGTACCAATAGAGTACTTAACGGTGTGATTTTTGATTCCTAGTACAAGGCCATTCTGACCTCCGTTTTGCTTGCCGTTTGCGCCGGCGTGCCTTATTTATCGTTCTGGTCGATATCACATCAGTACTTCAAAGAGAATTACAAACATTTTTTTCGTACTCTTTTTTGTACCCATAGAGTACTTAACGGTGTCATTTTTGATTCCTTTACAAGTCCATTATGGCCTCCGTTTTGCTTGCCGTTTGCGCCGGCGTGCCTTATTTATCGTTCTGGTCGATATCACATCAGTACTTCAAAGAGAATTACAATCGTTTTTTTTGGTATTTGTTTTCGTACCCATAGAGTACTTAACTGTGTCATTTTTGATTCCTTGTACAAGACCATTCTGGCCTCCGTTTTGCTGGCCGTTTGCGCCGGCATGCCTTATTTATCGTTCTGGTCGATATCACATCAGTACTTCAAAGAGAATCACAATTGTTTTTTTCGTACTCTTTTTTGTACCCATAGAGTACTTAACTGTGTCATTTTTGATTCCTTGTACAAGACCATTCTGGCCTCCGTTTTGCTTGCCGTTTGTGCTGGCATGCCTTATTTATGGTTCTAGTCGATATCACATGAGTACTTCAAAGAGAATTACAAATGTTTTTTTCGTACTCTTTTTTGTACCCAAAGAGTACTTAACGGTGTGATTTTTGATTCCTAGTTCAAGGCCATTCTGACCTCCGTTTTGCTTGCCGTTTGCGCCGGCGTGCCTTATTTATCGTTCTGGTCGATATCACATCAGTTCTTCAAAGAGAATTACAAACATTTTTTTCGTACTCTTTTTTGTACCCATAGAGTACTTAACGGTGTGATTTTTGATTCCTTGTACAAGTCCATTATGGCCTCCGTTTTGCTTGCCGTTTGCGCCGGCGTGCCTTATTTATCGTTCTGGTCGATATCTTATCAGTACTTCAAAGAGAATTACAAAAGTTTTTTTTTCGTATTTGTTTTCGTACCCATAGAGTACTTAACTGTGTCATTTTTGATTCCTTGTACAAGACCATTCTGACCTCCGTTTTGCTTGCCGTTTGCGCCGGCGTGCCTTATTTATCGTTCTGGTCGATATCACATCAGTACTTCAAAGAGAATTACAAAAGTTTTTTTTTCGTATTTGTTTTTGTACCCATAGAGTACTTAACTGTGTTATTTTTGATTCCTTGTACAAGACCATTCTGGCCTCCGTTTTGCTTGCCGTTTGCGCCGGCATGCCTTATTTATCGTTCTAGTCGATATCACATTTGTACTTCAAAGAGAATTACAAACGTTTTTTTTTCATACTCTTTTTTGTACCCATAGAGTACTTAACGGTGTGATTTTTGATTCCTAGTACAAGGCCATTCTGACCTTCGTTTTGCTTGCCGTTCGTGCCGGCGTGCCTTATTTATCGTTCTGTTCGATATCACATCAGTACTTCAAAGAGAATTACAAACGTTTTTTTTTCGTACTCTTTTTTGTACCCATAGAGTACTTAACGGTGTAATTTTTGATTCCTTGTACAAGTCCATTCTGGCCTCCGTTTTGCTTGCCGTTTGCATCGTTTTGCCTTATTTATCGTTCTGGTCGATAACACTTCAGTACTTCAATGACAATTACAAACTTTTTTTTTCGTACTTTGTTTTGTACCAATAGAGTACTTAACGGTGTGATTTTTGATTCCTTGTACAAGGCCATTCTAACCTCCGTTTTGCTTGCCGTTTGTGCCGGCGTACCTTATTTATTGTTCTGGTCGATACCACATAAGTACTTCAAAGAGAATTACAAACGTTTTTTTTCGTACTCTTTTTTGTACCCATAGAGTACTTAACGGTGTAATTTTTGATTCCTTGTACAAGTCCATTCTGGCCTCCGTTTTGCTTGCCGTTTGCATCGTTTTGCCTTATTTATCGTTCTGGTCGATAACACTTCAGTACTTCAATGACAATTACAAACGTTTTTTTTCGTACTTTTTTCGTACCCATAGAGTACTTAACTGTGTCATTTTTGATTCCTTGTACAAGACCATTCTGGCCTCCGTTTTGCTTGCTGTTTGCGCCGGCATGCCTTCTTTATCGTTCTGGTCGATATCACGTCAGAACTTCAAAGAGAATTACAAATGTTTTTTTTCGTACTCTTTTTTGTACCCATAGAGTACTTAACGGTGTGATTTTCGATATCATGTACAAGGCCATTCTGGCCTCCGTTTTGCTTGCCGTTTGCGCCGGCGTGCCTTATTTATCGTTCTGGTCGATATCACGTAAGTACTTCAAAGAGAATTACAAACGTGTTTTTCATACTCTTTTTTGTACCCATAGAGTACTTAACGGTGTGATTTTTGATACCTTGTACAAGGCCATTCTGGCCTCCGTTTTGCTTGCCGTTTGAGCCGGCATGCCTTATTTATCGTTCCTGTCGATATCACATCTGTACTTCAAAGAGAATTAAAAACGTTTTTTTTCGTACTTTTTTTCGTACCCATAGAGTACTTAACTGTGTGATTTTTGATTCTTTGTACAAGGCCATTATGGCCTCCGTTGCGCTTGCCGTTTGCGCGGCGTGACTTATTTATCGTTCTGGTCGATATCACATCAGTAATTCAAAGAGAATTACAAACATTTTTTTTCGTACTTTTTTTCATACCCATGGAGTACTTAACTGTGTGATTTTTGATTCCTTGTACATGGCCAATCTAGCCTCCGTTTTGATTGCCGTTTGCGCCGGCGTGCCTTATTTATCATTCTGGTCGATATCACATCAGTACTTCAAAGAGAATTACAAACATTTTTTTTCGTACTCTTTTATGTACCCATAGAGTACTTAACGGTGTGATTTTTGATTCCTTGTACAAAACTATTCTAGCCTCCGTTTTGCTTGCCGTTTGCGCCAGCATGCCTTATTTATCGTTCTGGTCGATACCACATCAGTACTTCAAAGGGAATTACAAACGTTTTTTTTTCGTACTTTTTTCGTACCCATAGATTACTTAACGGTGTAATTTTTGATTCCTTGTACAAGTCCATTCTGGCCTCCGTTTTGCTTGCCGTTTGCATCGTTTTGCCTTATTTATCGTTCTGGTCGATAACACTTCAGTACTTCAATGACAATTACAAACTTTTTTTTTCGTACTTTGTTTTGTACCAATAGAGTACTTAACGGTGTGATTTTTGATTCCTTGTACAAGGCCATTCTAACCTCCGTTTTGCTTGCCGTTTGTGCCGGCATACCTTATTTATTGTTCTGGTCGATACCACATAAGTACTTCAAAGAGAATTACAAACGTTTTTTTTCATACTTTTTTTCGTACCCATAAAGTACTTAACTGTGTCATTTTTGATACCTTGTACAAGACCATTCTGGCCTCCGTTTTGCTTGCCGTTTGCGCCGGCATGCCTTATTTATCATTCTGTTCGATATCACATCAGTACTTCAAAGAGAATTACAAATGTTTTTTTTCGTACTCTTTTTTGTACCCATAGAGTACTTAACGGTGTGATTTTTGATTCCTTGTACAAGGCCATTCTGGCCTCCGTTTTGCTTGCCGTTTACGCGGCATTCCTGATTTATCGTTCCGTCGATATCACATCCGTACTTCAAATAGAATTACAAACGTTTTTTCAGACTTATTTTTGTACCCATAGAGTACTTAACGGTGTGATTCTGGCCTCCGCTTTGCATGCCGCTTATACCGTGCCTTATTTATCGTTCTGGTCGATATCACATCAAGATTTCAAAGAGAATTACAAACGTATTTTTCATACTTTTTTTCATACCCATAGAGTACTTAACTGTGTGATTTTTGATTCCTTGTACAAGGCCATTATGGACTCCGTTTTGCTTGCCGTTTGCGCCGGCATGCCTTATTTATCGTTCTGGTCGATATCACATCAGTACTTCAAAGAGAATTACAAATGTTTTTGGTTTTTTGATACATATCATGGAGGCTCAAGTAATGACCTTGAAGACGTTGAGAGTATGGATCCACTTCAACTTCAAGAGGGTCCGGTTACGAGAGCTCGAAAGAGAAGATTTGAGGATGCTTTGAAGAACAACGTTTTGGCAAGCTCTCAACAATACGTTGAGGAGTTGAAGCATGAAGACTTGTCCATTTTATTAATAATAACTTGTAATTGGGGTTAAGGGGTTTTTTGGGAAGTTTTGTCTATTTTTAGTAACCTTGCCATAAATAGCCTATTTTGGCCAAACCCGACATCCACTTACTATTTTTGGATTTTGACCCTACCATCCACATGTCCTACATCCTTTTAAGGTATACCTTACCTTAATTCTTGATGTCCTACCCATTTACCCTTCCTAAAGGTCAATAACCTTTTCACCTTAACTTTGGGAAACTTTTCTTTCCATTTTTGTTAAGCCCCAAGACTTGTCCAAGACTTGGCCTAGACACACCTTGGGCGCCTATCCCATTATCCCACATCGAAAATATGCTTAGCCAAACTTCCAAATCCCAACTATAAGTTGTTTTTCTCCCACATTGCTAGTTTGTGGGGAGTTGCATTTTCTTGTTGCCTATATAAGGTTTTGTCTTACTAATGTAATAGGTTAGACAATATTTGAGTGAAAAACTTTATGTTTGTTTTAGTTAAACAATTACCTTGCTGATTAGGTGAGTGTTTAATCTTGAGAACTTATCAAAAGTCCGAGCAGCTTTTGTGCGACGTTCTCAGCTTAGTGATCCCGAAGTGCTGATTCTTAGGGAGATCTAAGTTTGGCTCAATTATCCTTCTCTTTTCTATCATTTTTTCGTGTAAGTTCTTTTCTTTTCTTTGTTAAATTCGTGTTCTTCATGTTTAGTTTTGAATACCTTAATCTAGATCATAGCTTGTTTCATATCATTTGGTATCAGAGAACTAGGTGATTGAGGTATTCATCTTCTTGTTTTCTTGTTTGTTCTTATCAAAATTTTTTTTCTTTCGTCTAGATATATTGTAGTGTTGCTGTTACTTTTTTCCATCACTTGGTTAGTAACACACATAGTCTTATCTCTTTCCTTGCTTCATCTTCAAACCTTCATATTGTCACATCATAATCATCAATTTCCGGCCTTTGTTTGTTTTTTTTTCCGTCCATTCTCACCATTCTAAAAAAAAGAAAAATTTTGGTAACCTTTGCCTTTTCATTTCTTACTCATCAAGAGTATTTAGTTTCATTTAGTACCCATTATTCTAAGTAGTAAGTGTACTTTAATATTTTTTATAAGTTCATAGTTGTTTAGTATTCTTCAAAAAAAAAAAAAAAAAAACCAATCAGGCCGTGATTAAAAAAAAAAAAAACAAAAAGAAAATACGAGCCTAAGTTCAAGAAACAAACGGGGATAGAATACTTGTTTGTTGAATTTTTGGGTGCACAAAATTTGGTTACTACTTTTGATATCTCTTTTGGAACACACATTCTTATCTAATCATCCTATTCACACACCTTAGCCTTGCTTCCAATCTTTCTCAATTCTTAGATTGATTTGGGAGTTAGTAATTTTGGTGTTCATTTGGTTGTGAATTGTTTGCACTATTTGCTCTTGTTTTTGATTTGTTTGACGGTTGGCACTTACCTACGGCAAGTTTTGAGCGTGAGTGTAAACACGAGTGTATTTGTGAGGTATCATGGCTGAACAAGATGAAACTAATTGGGAAGGTAGATTTCGCCTTCATCAAGAGGTAGTAAATGGTGATATGAATCGTCGTTTTGAGGAAGTTCAACAAGGTATTGCGGATCAAATTGCTGAATTGTTCCAACAGCATGGTATTGGTAATGGTGGTGCACGTGGACGTGGTAGAGGTCATAGGGGCCGTGGTAATATGGCTGGTCGTGGTGATGTTGGTGGACGTGGTAATATGGGGGGTAGAGGTCAGTTTGATGATGACTATAGTGACATAGCTGATAATTTTGAGCATGAAGATTATGACCGTGTGCAAGATGATAGTATGCGTGGTCTTAAGTATAAGATACCTTCTTTTGATGGTAAATCTGATCCGGGTCGATATCTTGAGTGGGAAATGAAGATGAATCAGATTTTTGCGGTTCATGATTATAGTGAAGCAAAGAAAGTTAGGATTGCTACCTTGGAGTTTACGGGTTATGCGATGAGTTGGTGGCATAGCTTTCAAGAGAATCGTCGACGTCGGGGTGAACAACCAATTAATTCGTGGACTCTTTTGACCGAACATATGCGTATCAAATGGGTCCCTAATCATTATTTTCGGGACCAAGGTTTTAAGTTGCAACAGTTATCAAAGTCGGGGAAATCGGTTGAGGATTTTTACGAGGAAATGCAAGTTACAATGCTTCGGGCTAATATTATTGAACCGGAAGATGTAACCATGCAGCGTTTTTTATGTGGTCTTCGAGATGATATAGCGGGCCAAGTTGAACTCCAAAACTATCAAACTTTAAGTGATATGGTTAATGGCGCATCGATGGTGGAACGTAGGCTTAAGAACCGACGTGAAGAGAGAGCCAAAGTTAATCGTCCTTTTGGTTATCGCAGCTCATTTACGCCTTCTTTTCAACAAGGAGGTTCAGCGAGTTCATCTATTTCAGCCCCTACCAAACAGGTTGAAAGTTCTACTCGTTCTACGAACCATAAATCCAAGTTATCCGAGATTTTGACACCGAATAAAGGCAAGGCTGAAGTTGGACGTTCTCGGGATATTGAGTGCTTTAAATGTAAAGGAAAGGGTCATTATGCTGCCAATTGCCCGAATAAACGCACCATGACCGTGGTTGGACATTTGGCATCAAGTATTACTTACGAGTCTCATTCCGAAGAAGAAGCCGAAGATGATGTTCTTGCTGATCATGCAGACGAGTTGGATGCACATGCCTCTTCTACTTATGGGGCGTGTTATGTCATTAGAAAGACATTGGCTGTTCATGCAAAATTGGACGATTCTATTCAGCGTGAAAACATATTTCAATCAACTTGTGGTATTGCGGGACGGACGTGCAACTACATCGTTGATTCCGGGAGTTGTGCAAATTTGGTAAGTCATACTTTGGTTAAGGATTTTCATTTTCCTTTATTACCACATGCACATCCGTATAACTTGCAATGGATGAATGACAAGGCTGATATTCGTGTGTCACATCAAGCATATGTTAAATTTCGAGTTGGTACATTGGTTGATGAAGTTTTATGTGATGTAGTTCCGCTTTTTGTCACTCATTTATTGTTAGGTAGACCATGGCAATTTGATAGATCAGCATTGTATAATGGTCGTCTTAATACTTGGTCATTTTCATTGCATGGTCATACGATTACTTTGCATCCCATGACACCTACGCAAGTTCATTCCGAACAATTGCGTATGGCTAGTTCTAGGAAAGCTGCTTCTATAAGTGAGAAAAAAAATGTGAATGAGGGAGTAAAAGTTGAAAATCATGGCGTGAATTTAGAGAGAAAAAGACATGAGGGCGTTTTATCACATCTTGAGGGAAGTACTGTCGAAAATTGCAAAATGGCAAGGGAGGGCGTTACTTTTGAGGGCGATAAAAGGTTGGTGCAGCTTGGTAAGGGTGTGGGATCCTTCAAACACGAGGGTAAAATAAAAGTTGAAAAGAAAGAAAGTAAGGGTGTGAAGCACAGTTTCCTTGCGAAACCTAACTTGATCACTACCACGTTGAATAGTGGTAACTTTGTTTTTCTTATCTATTTTAAGGAAGTCGTTCCAAGTTTTAAATGCTTGGTTTCTTTTGACGACTTAACACCTTCCCTCCCGAGTGTTGTTTGTTCCTTGCTGCAGGATTATGCTGATGTGTTCCCGGATGAAGAACCGAATGGATTACCACCTTTGCGAGGTGTGGAACATCAGATTGACTTGGTTCCGGGAGCTACACTTCCCAACCGACCTGCTTATCGAGCCAATCCTGAAGAAACGAAGGAAATACAACGGCAAGTTGCGGAGCTGTTGGAGAAAGGAAAGATAAGGGAATCGTTAAGTCCTTGCGCTGTTCCAGTAATTGTAGTTCCGAAAAAGAATGGCGAGTGGCGGATGTGTACGGATTGCCGTGCCATTAACAACATTACTGCTAAATACCGTTATCCGATTCCGCGTTTAGATGATATGCTCGACGAATTGCACGGTAGTAGGTATTTTTCCAAAATTGATTTGTGAAGTGGCTATCATCAAGTTCGTATCCGTGAGGGAGATGAGTGGAAAACCGCTTTTAAAACTAAATTTGGACTTTATGAGTGGTTAGTCATGCCGTTTGGACTTACGAATGCACCTTCTACATTTATGCGCCTTATGAACGAAGTTCTCCGAGAGTTTATAGGTCATTTTGTAGTTGTGTATTTCGATGATATCTTGATTTATAGCACCACACTCGATCTTCATGTTGAACACTTGCAAGCCGTCTTGGACACACTAAGGCGTGCTAAGTTATATGCAAACTTAAAAAAGTGTGATTTCTGTTTGGATAGAGTCGTGTTTCTTGGATTTGTGGTGAGTGCAGATGGGGTTGAGGTGGACCAAGAAAAGGTACGTGCTATCAAGGAATGGCCTACACTAAAGACGGTGGCTGATGTTCGAAGTTTTCTCGGATTAGCGGGCTTTTATCGACGTTTCGTGAAGGATTTCAGCTCCATTGCTGCTCCATTGACGGAACTCATCCGCAAGAATGCTCCTTTTACTTGGGGAGATCGCCAAAGGGAGTCTTTTGAAACCCTTAAACTTAAACTTATTTCTGCTCCAATACTTGCATTACCCGATTTCGATAAAGTGTTTGAGTTAGAATGCGACGCTTCGGGTGTGGGAGTGGGTGGCGTTTTATTGCAAGAAAAGCGCACTATTGCATATTTTTCTGAAAAATTAAAAGGTGCTCACTTGAATTATTCCACGTATGATAAGGAGTTATATGCTTTAATTCGTTGTTTGCAAACGTGGCAGCACTACCTTAGGCCTCGTGAATTTATTATTCACACGGACCACGAGTCTTTAAAGTATCTTAAAGGTCAAGGAAAGTTGAGTAAGCGACACATTCGGTATATTGAGTTTATCGAATCCTTTCCGTATGTCATTAAGTTTAAGAAAGGGCAAGACAATGTCGTTGCGGATGCTTTGTCTAGACGTCATTCACTTATCACGTCTTTGCAATCGAAATTACTTGGGTTTGAACTTATTAAGGAATTATATCCTAAGGATGTTGATTTTGGTGATGTTTATGCTAAGTGTCCATCTTCTACTTTTCCCGAGTATTCTATACATGATGGTTTTTTATACAAAGGGGATAAGTTATGTATTCCTCGGGCGTCTTTACGTGAGTTGTTGTTACGAGAATCTCATGGGGGAGGGTTAATGGGACACTTTGGTATTGATAAAACTTACGAGATGTTACGCACTCATTTTTATTGGCCTAGGATGCGATCTGATGTGGCTAAGTTTTGTGATTCTTGTCTAGTGTGTAAGCATGCTAAATCGAGGTTGAAACCACATGGCTTGTATACTCCTTTACCTATTCCTACATCTCCTTGGACTGATATTTCGATGGATTTTGTGTTAGGCTTACCTAGGTCTAAGAGTGGGAAAGACTCCGTGTTTGTGGTGGTCGATAGATTTTCTAAGATGGCTCATTTCATTCCATGTTCTAAGACTAATGATGCATCTTATGTGGCTGATTTGTTTTTCAAGGAGATAGTACGATTGCATGGGATACCTAGAACCATTGTAAGTGATCGTGATACTAAGTTTGTGAGTCATTTTTGGCGTGTATTATGGCTGCGTTTGGGTACTTACTTGTTATTTTCGACTTCATTTCACCCACAGACTGATGGTCAGACAGAAGTAGTTAATCGTGTGTTGGGTCAATTACTTCGAACTGTTGTGAAAAGCAATTTAAAAAATTGGGAGTCATGTTTACCTTATGTCGAGTTCGCATACAATCGTGCTAAGCATTCTGCTACTAAATACGCACCCTTTGAACTTGTTTACGGTTTTCTGCCTTCAGCACCTTTTGATTATGTTCCATTGCCTCCAGGTGATCAAGTAAGTTTGGATGGAGACGCTAAAGCTGAATTGGTGCAGAAGCTTCATGAGAAAGCCAGGCTGAATGTAGAAAAAGCAACGGAGCACTACGCAAAGCATGCAAACAAAGGGCGGAAAGAGCTGATTTTTGAACCGGGAGATTTGGTGTGGCTACACCTCCGCAAAGATAGATTTCCACATTTTCGAAAGTCCAAGCTCAATCCACGTGGAGATGGTCCATTCCAGGTCTTGGCACGCCTCAACAACAATGCTTACACGCTTGACATCCCTCCGGAGTGGAATATCTCACCAACATTCAATATTGCCGACTTGTCACCTTATACGGCTGTTTCTGATCTGAGGACAGATCCTTTCCAACCGGGAGGGAGTGATACATATCATGGAGGCTCAAGTAATGACCTTGAAGACGTTGAGAGTATGGATCCACTTCAACTTCAAGAGGGTCCGGTTACGAGAGCTCGAAAGAGAAGATTTGAGGATGCTTTGAAGAACAACGTTTTGGCAAGCTCTCAACAATACGTTGAGGAGTTGAAGCATGAAGACTTGTCCATTTTATTAATAATAACTTGTAATTGGGGTTAAGGGGTTTTTTGGGAAGTTTTGTCTATTTTTAGTAACCTTGCCATAAATAGCCTATTTTGGCCAAACCCGACATCCACTTACTATTTTTGGATTTTGACCCTACCATCCACATGTCCTACATCCTTTTAAGGTATACCTTACCTTAATTCTTGATGTCCTACCCATTTACCCTTCCTAAAGGTCAATAACCTTTTCACCTTAACTTTGGGAAACTTTTCTTTCCATTTTTGTTAAGCCCCAAGACTTGTCCAAGACTTGGCCTAGACACACCTTGGGCGCCTATCCCATTATCCCACATCGAAAATATGCTTAGCCAAACTTCCAAATCCCAACTATAAGTTGTTTTTCTCCCACATTGCTAGTTTGTGGGGAGTTGCATTTTCTTGTTGCCTATATAAGGTTTTGTCTTACTAATGTAATAGGTTAGACAATATTTGAGTGAAAAACTTTATGTTTGTTTTAGTTAAACAATTACCTTGCTGATTAGGTGAGTGTTTAATCTTGAGAACTTATCAAAAGTCCGAGCAGCTTTTGTGCGACGTTCTCAGCTTAGTGATCCCGAAGTGCTGATTCTTAGGGAGATCTAAGTTTGGCTCAATTATCCTTCTCTTTTCTATCATTTTTTCGTGTAAGTTCTTTTCTTTTCTTTGTTAAATTCGTGTTCTTCATGTTTAGTTTTGAATACCTTAATCTAGATCATAGCTTGTTTCATATCATTTTTTTTTTTCGTACTTTTTCGTACCCATAGAGTACTTAACGGTGTGATTTTTGATTCCTTGTACAAAACTATTCTAGCCTCCGTTTTGCTTGCCGTTTGCCAAAGATGCCTTATTTATCGTTCTGGTCGATACCACATCAAGATTTCAAAGGGAATTACAAACGTTTTTTTTTCAGACTTTTTCGTACCCATAGAGTACTTAATGAGTGATTTTTGATTCTTGTACAAGGCCATTCTGCCTCCGTTTTACTGTCTGCCCGGCGTGCCTTATTTATCGTTCTAGTCAACATCACATCAGTACTTCAAAGAGAATTACAAATGTTTTTTTTTGTACTTTTTTTTGTACCTATAGAGTTCTTAACTGTGTGATTTTTGATTCCTTGTACAAGGCCATTCTGGCCTCCATTTTGCTTGCCGTTTGCGCTGGCGTGCCTTATTTATCGTTCTGGTCGATATCACATCAGTACTTCAAAGAGAATTACAAACATTTTTTTTCATACTCTTTCTTGTACCCATAGAGTACTTACCGGTGTGATTTTTGATTCCTTGTACAAGGCCATTCTGACTTCCGTTTTGTTTGCCGTTTACGCCGGCGTGCCTTACTTATCGTTCTGGTCGATATCACATCAGTACTTCAAAGAGAATTACAAACGTTTTTTTTAATACTTTTTTCGTAACCATAGTGTACTTAACTGTGTGATTTTTGATTCCTTGTACAAGGCCATTCTGGCCTCCGTTTTGCTTGCCGTTTGCGCCGGCGTGCCTTGTTTATCGTTCTGGTCGATATCACATCAGTACTTCAAAGATAATTACAAAGGTTTTTTTTCATACTCTTTTTCGTACCGTACTTTTTTTCGTACCCATAGAGTACTTAACGGTGTGATTTTTGATTCCTTGTACAAGGCCATTCTGGCCTCTGTTTTGCTTAACGTTTGCGCCGGCGTGCCTTATTTATCGTTCTGGTCGATACCACATCAGTACTTCAAAGAGAATTACAAACATTTTTTTTCATACTCTTTTTCGTACCTATAGAGTGCTTAATGGTGTGATTTTTTATTCCTTGTACAAGGCCATTCTGGCCTCCGTTTTGCTTGCCGTTTGTGCCGGCGTGCCTTATTTATCGTTCTGGTCAATAACACATCTGTACTTCAATGAGAATTACAAACGTTTTTTTTGTACTTTTTTTTGTACCGATAGAGTACTTAACGGTGTGATTTTTGATTCCTTGTACAAGGCCATTCTGAACTCCGTTTTGCTTGCCGTTTGCGCCGGCGTACCTTGTTTATCGTTCTGGTCGATACCACATCAGTACTTCAAAGAGAATTACAAACGTTTTTTTTCATACTTTTTTTTCGTACCCATAGAGTACTTAACTGTGTGATTTTTGATTCCTTATACAAGTCCATTCTGGCCTCCGTTTTGCTTGCCGTTTGAGCCGGTGTGCCTTATTTATCGTTCTGGACGATATCACATCAGTACTTCAAAGAGAATTACAAACGTTTTTTTTTCATACAATTTTTCGTACCCATAGAGTACTTAACTGTGTGATTTTTGATTCCTTGTACAAGGCCATTCTGTCCTCCGTTTTGCTTGCCGTTTGAGCCAGCGTGCCTTATTTATCGTTCTGTCCGATATCACATCAGTACTTCAAAGAGAATTACAAACGTTTTTTTTCATACTTTTTTTCGTACCCATAGAGTACTTAACTGTGTTATTTTTGAATCCTTGTAGAAGGCCATTCTGGCCTCTGTTCTGCTTGCCATTTGCGCCGGCGTTCCTTATTTATCCTTCTGGTCGATATCACATCAGTACTTCAAAGAGAATAACAATTTTTTTTCGTACTCTTTTTTGTACCCATAGAGTACTTAACGGTTTGATATTTGATTCCTTGTACAAGGCCATTCTGGCCTCCGTTTTGCTTGCCGTTTGCGCCGACGTGCCTTATTTATCGTTCTGGTCGATACCACATCAGTACTACAAAGAGAATTACAAACATTTTTTTTCTTACTTTTATTCGTACCCATAGAGTACTTAACGGTGTGATTTTTGATTCCTTATATAAGGCCATTCTGACCTCCGTTTTGCTTGCCATTTGCGCCGGCATGCCTTATTTATCGTTCTGGTCGATATCACATCAGTAATACGAAGAGAATTACAAACGTTTTTTTCGTACTTTTTTTATACCCATAGAGTACTTAACTGTGTGATTTTTGATTCCTTGTACAAGGCCATTCTGTCCTCCGTTTTGTTTGCCGTTTGTGCCGGCATACCTTATTTATCGTTCTGGTCGATATCACATCAGTACTTCAAAGAGAATAACAAACGTTTTTTTCGTACCTTTTTTGTACCCATAGAGTACGTAAATGTGTGATTTTTGATTCCTTGTACGAGGCCATTATGGCCTCCGTTTTGCTTGCCGTTTGCGCCGGCGTGCCTTATTTATCGTTTTGGTCGATATCACATCAGTACTTCAAAGAGAATTACAAACATTTTTTTTCGTACTCTTTTTCGTACCCAAAGAGTACTTAACGGTGTGATTTTTTATTCCTTGTACAAGGCCATTCTGGCCTCCGTTTTGCTTTCCGTTTGTGCCGGCGTGCCTTATTTATCGTTCTTGTCGATCTCACATCAGTACTTCAAAGAGAATTACAAACGTTTTTTTCGTACTCTTTTTCATACCCATAGAGTACTTAACGGTGTGATTTTTTATTCCTTGTACAAGGCCATTCTGGACTCCGTTTTGCATGCCGTTTGCACGGGCGTGCCTTATTTATCGTTCTGGTCGATAACACATCAGTACTTCAATTAGAATTACAAACGTTTTTTTTCGTACTTTTTTCGTACCCATAGAGTCCTTAACTGTGAGATTTTTGATTCATTGTACAAGGCCATTCTTGGCCTCCGTTTTGCTTGCGTTTGCGCCGGCGTACCTTATTTATCGTTCTGGTCGATACCACATCAGTACTTCAAAGACAATTACAAACGGTTTTTTTCGTAATTTTATTCGTACCTATAGAGTACTTCGAGGTGTGATTTTTGATTCCTTGTACAAGGCCATTCTGACCTCCGTTTTGCTTGCCGTTTGCGCCGGCGTACCTTATTTATCGTTCTGGTCGATACCACATCAGTACTTCAAAGAGAATTACAAACGGTTTTTTTCGTACCCATAGTGTACTTAACTGTGTGATTTTTGATTCCTTGTACAAGGCCATTCTAACCTCCGTTTTGCTTGCCGTTTGCGCCGGCGTACCTTATTTATCGTTCTGCTCGATACCACATCAGTACTTCAAAGAGAATTACAAACGTTTTTTTCATACCCATAGGGTACTTAACTGTGTGATTTTTGATTCTTTGAATAAGGCCATTATGGCCTCCGTTTTGATTGCCATTTGCGTCCGCGTGCCTTATTTATCGTTCTGGTCGATATCACATCAGTACTTCAAAGAGAATTACAAACCTTTTTTTTAGTACTCTTTTCTGTACCCATAGAGTACTTAACGGTGTGATTTTTGATTCCTTGTACAAGGCCATTCTGGCCTCCGTTATGCTTGCCGTTTGAGCCAGCGTGCCTTATTTATCGTTCTGGCCGATATCACATCAGTACTTCAAAGAGAATTACAAACGTTATTTTTCATACTTTTTTTCGTACCCATAGAGTACTTAACTGTGTGATTTTTGATTCCTTGTACAAGGCCATTCTGGCCTCCGTTTTGCTTGCCATTTGCGCCGGCGTTCCTTATTTATCCTTCTGGTCGATATCACATCAGTACTTAAAAGAGAATTACAAACGTTTTTTTTCGTACTCTTTTTTGTACCCATAGAGTACTTAACGGTGTGATTTTTGATTCCTTGTAAAAGGCCATTCTGGCCTCCGTTTTGCTTGCCGTTTGCGCCGACGTGCCTTATTTATCGTTCTGGTCGATACCACATCAGTACCACAAAGAGAATTACAAACGTTTTTTTTCTAACTTTTATTCGTACCCATAGAGTACTTAACGGTGTGATTTTTGATTCCTTATATAAGGCCATTCTGACCTCCGTTTTGCTTGCCGTTTGCGCCAACATGCCTTAATTATCGTTCTGGTCGATATCACATCAGTACTACGAAGAGAATTACAAAGGATTTTTTTCGTACTTTTTTAATACCCATAGAGTACTTAACTGTGTGATTTTTTATTCCTTGTACAAGGCCATTCTGGCCTCCATTTTGCTTGCCGTTTGAGCCGGCATGCCTTATTTATCGTTCTGGTCGATATCACATCAGTACTTCAAAGAGAATAACAAACGTTTTTTTTCGTACCTTTTTTGTACCCATAGAGTACTTAACGGTGTGATTTTTTATTCCTTGTACAAGGCCATTCTGGCCTCCGTTTTGCTTGCCGTTTTTCGTACCTTAACTGTGTGATTTTTGATTCCTTGTACAAAGCCATTATGGCCTCCGTTTTGCTTGCCGTTTGCGCCGTCGTGCCTTATTTTTCGTTCTGGTCGATATCACATCAGTACTTCAAAGAGAATTACAAACATTTTTTTTCGTACTCTTTTTCGTACCCATAGAGTACTTAACGGTGTGATTTTTTATTCCTTGTACAAGGCCATTCTGGCCTCCGTTTTGCTTGCCGTTTGCGCCGGCATGCCTTATTTATCGTTCTGGTCGATCTCACGTCAGTACTTCAAAGATAATTACAAGCATTTTTTTTCGTACTCTTTTTCGTACCCATAGAGTACTTAATGGTGTGATTTTTTTATTCCTTGTACAAGGCCATTCTGGCCTCCGTTTTGCCAGCCGTTTGCGCGGGCGTGCCTTATTTAGCATTCTGGTCGATAACACATCAGTACTTCAATGAGAATTAAAAACGTTTTTTTTGTACTTTTTTTCGTACCCATATAGTCCTTAACTGTGAGATTTTTGATTCATTGTACCAGGCCATTCTGGCTTCCGTTTTGCTTGCGTTTGCGCCGGCGTACCTTATTTATCGTTCTGGTCGATACCACATCAGTACTTCAAAGAGAATTACAAACGGTTTTTTTCGTTCTTTTATTTGAACCCATAGAGTACTTAAAGGTGTGATTTTTGATTCTTTCTACAAGGCCATTCTGACCTCCATTTTGCTTGCGTTTGCGCCGGCGTACCTTATTTATCGTTCTGGTCGATACCACATCAATACTTCAAAGAGAATTACAAACGGTTTTTTTCATACTTTTTTTCGTACCCATAGAGTACTTAACTGTGTGATTTTTGATTCCTTGTAGAAGGCCATTCCGACCTCCGTTTTGCTTGCCGTTTGCGCCGGCGTACCTTTTTATCGTTCTGGTCGATACCACATCAGCACTTCAAAGAGAATTACAGACGTTTTTTTTCATACCCATAGAGTACTTAACTGTGTGATTTTTGATTCCTTGTACAAGGCCATTCTGGCCTCCGTTTTGCTTGCCGTTTGCGGCGGCGTGCCTTATTTATCGTTCTGGTCGATATCACGTCTGTACTTCAAAGAGAATTACAAACATTTTTTTTGATACCCATAGAGTACTTAACTGTGTGATTTTTGATTCTTTGTACAAGACCATTACGGCCACCGTTTTGATTGCCGTTTGCGTCCACATGCCTTATTTATCGTTCTAGTCGATATCACATCAGTACTTCAAAGAGAATTACAAACCTTTTTTTAGTACTCTTTTCTGTACCCATAGTGTATTTAACGGTGTGATTTTTGATTCCTTGTACATGGCATTCTAGCCTCCGTTTTGCTTGCCGTTTGCGCCGGCATTCCTTATTTATCGTTCCGGTCAATAACACATCAGTACTTCAATGAGAATTACAAACGTTTTTTTTTTCGTACTTTGTTTTGTACCCATAGAGTACTTAACGGTGTGATTTTTGATTCCTTGTACAAGGCTATTCTGACCTCCGTTTTGCATGCCGTTTGCGCTGGTGTACCTTATTTATCGTTCTGGTCGATACCACATCAGTTCTTCAAAGAGAATTACAAACGTTTTTTTCGTACTTTTTTCGTACCCATAGAGTACTTAACTGTGTGATTTTTTATTCCTTGTACAAGGCCATTCTGGCCTCCGTTTTGCTTGCCGTTTGCGCCGGTGTTCCTTATTTTTCGTTCTGGTCGATATCACATCAGTACTTCAAAGAGAATTACAAACATTTTTTTTCGTACTCTTTTTCGTACCCATAGAGTACTTAACGGTGTGATTTTTTATTCCTTGTACAAGGCCATTCTGGCCTCCGTTTTGCTTGCCGTTTGCGCCGGCGTGCCTTATTTATCGTTCTAGTCGATCTCACATCAGTACTTCAAAGAGAATTACAAACGTTTTTTTCGTACTCCTTTTCGTACCCATATAGTACTTAATGGTGTGATTTTTTTATTCCTTGTACAAGGCCATTCTGGCCTCCGTTTTGCAAGCCGTTTGCGCGGGCGTGCCTTATTTAGCGTTCTGGTCGATAACACATCAGTACTTCAATGAGAATTAAAAACGTTTTTTTCGTACTTTTTTTTCGTACCCATATAGTCCTTAACTGTGAGATTTTTGATTCATTGTACCAGGCCATTCTGGCCTCCGTTTTGCTTGCGTTTGCGCCGGCGTGCCTTATTTATCGTTCTGGTCGATACCACATCAGTACTTCAAAGAGAATTACAAACGGTTTTTTTTGTACTTTTATTTGAACCCATAGAGTACTTAAAGGTGTGATTTTTGATTCTTTGTACAAGGCCATTCTGACCTCCATTTTGCTTGCGTTTGCGCCGGCGTACCTTAATTATCGTTCTGGTCGATACCACATCAGTACTTCAAAGAGAATTACAAACGGTTTTTTTCATACTTTTTTCGTACCCATAGAGTACTTAACTGTGTGATTTTTGATTCCTTGTACAAGGCCATTCTGACCTCCGTTTTGCTTGCCGTTTGCGCCGGCGTACCTTATTTATCATTCTGGTCGATACCACATCAGCACTTCAAAGAGAATTACAGACGTTTTTTTTCATACCCATAGAGTACTTAACTGTGTGATTTTTGATTCCTTGTACAAGGCCATTCTGGCCTCTGTTTTGCTTGCCGTTTGTGCCGGCGTGCCTTATTTATCGTTATGGTCGATATCACGTCAGTACTTCAAAGAGAATTACAAACATTTTTTTTCATACCCATAGAGTACTTAACTGTGTGATTTTTTATTCTTTGTACAAGACCATTACGGCCACCGTTTTGATTGCCGTTAGCGTCCGCATGCCTTATTTATCGTTCTAGTTGATATCACATCAGTACTTCAAAGAGAATTACAAACCTTTTTTTAGTACTCTTTTCTGTACCCATAGAGTACTTAACGGTGTGATTTTTTATTCCTTGTACAAGGCCATTCTAGCCTCCATTTTGCTTGCCGTTTGCGCCGGCATTCCTTATTTATCGTTCTGGTCAATAACACATCAGTACTTCAATGAGAATTACAAACGTTTTTTTTCGTACTTTGTTTTGTACCCATAGAGTACTTAACGGTGTGATTTTTGATTCCTTGTACAAGGCTATTCTGACCTCCGTTTTGCATGCCGTTTGCGCTGGTGTACCTTATTTATCGTTCTGGTCGATACCACATCAGTTCTTCAAAGAGAATTACAAATGTTTTTTTTCGTACTTTTTTCGTACCCATAGAGTACTTAACTGTGTGATTTTTGATTCCTTGTACAAGGCCATTCTGGCCTCCGTTTTACTTGCCTTCTGCGCCGACGTGCTTTATTTATCGTTCTGGTCGACATCACATTAGTACTTCAAAGAGAATTACAAACGTTTTTTTTGTACTATTTTTTGTACCAATTGAGTACTTAACTGTGTGATTTTTGATTCCTTGTACAAGGCCATTCTGGCCTCCATTTTGCTTGACGTTTGCGCGGGCGTGCCTTATTTATCGTTCTGGTCGATATCACATCAGTACTTCAAAGAGAATTACAAACGCTTTTTTTTCGTACTCTTTCTTGTACCCATAGAGTACTTATCGGTGTGATTTTTGATTCCTTGTACAAGGCCATTCTGACCTCCGTTTTGCTTGCCATTTGCGCCGGCTTGCCTTACTTATCATTCTGGTTGATATCACATCAGTACTTAAAAGAGAATTACAAACGTTTTTTTGTACTTTTTTCGTTCCCATAGAGTACTTAACTGTGTGATTTTTGATTCCTTGTACAAGCCCATTCTGGCCTCCGTTTTTGCTTGCTGTTTGCGCCGGCGTGCCTTATTTATCGTTCTGGTCGATATCACATCAGTACTTCAAAGAGAATTACAAACATTTTTTTCATTCTTTTTTTCGTACCCATAGAGTACTTAATTGTGATTTTTGATTCCTTGTACAAGGCCATTCTGGCCTCCGTTTTGCTTGCCGTTTGCGCCGGCGTGCCTTATTTATCGTTCTGGTCGATATCACATCAGTACATCAAAGAGAATTACAAACGTTTTTTTTCATACTCTTTTTCGTACCTATAGAGTACTTAACGGTGTGATTTTTTATTCCTTGTACATGGCCATTCTGGCCTCCGTTTTGCTTGCCGTTTGCGCCGGCGTGCCTTATTTATCGTTCTGGTCGATACCACATCAGTATTTCAAAGTGAATTACAAACATTTTTTTCATACTTTTTTCGTACCCATAGAGTACTTAACTGTGTGATTTTTGATTCTTTGTACAAGGCCATTATGGCCTCCGTTTTGATTGCCGTTTGCGTCCGCGTGCCTTATTTATCGTTCTGGTCGATATCACATCAGTACTTCAAAGAGCATTACAAACCTTTTTTTAGTACTCTTTTATGTACCCATAGAGTACTTAACGGTGTGATTTTTGATTCCTTGTACAAGGCCATTCTGACCTCCGTTTTGCTTGCCGTTTGCGCCGACGTACCTTACTTATCGTTCTGGTCGATAGCACATCAGTACTTCAAAGAGAATTACAAACGGTTTTTTTCATACTTTTATTTGAACCCATAGAGTACTTAAAGGTGTGATTTTTGATTCTTTGTACAAGGCCATTCTGACCTCCATTTTGCTTGCGTTTGCGCCGGCGTACCTTATTTATCGTTCTGGTCGATATCACGTCAGTACTTCAAAGAGAATTACAAACATTTTTTTTCATACCCATAGAGTACTTAACTGTGTGATTTTTGATTCTTTGTACAAGGCCATTACGGCCACCGTTTTGATTGCCGTTTGCATCCGCATGCCTTATTTATCGTTCTAGTCGATATCACATCAGTACTTTAAAGAGAATTACAAACCTTTTTTTAGTACTCTTTTCTGTACCCATAGAGTACTTAACGGTGTGATTTTTGATTCCTTGTACAAGGCCATTCTAGCCTCCGTTTTGCTTGCCGTTTGCGCCGGCATTCCTTATTTATCGTTCTGGTCAATAACACATCAGTACTTCAATGAGAATTACAAACTTTTTTTCGTACTTTGTTTTGTACCCATAGAGTACTTAACGGTGTGATTTTTGATTCCTTGTACAAGGCTATTCGACCTCCGTTTTGCATGCCGTTTGCATCGGTGTACCTTATTTATCGCTCGTCGATACCACATCATTCTTCAAAGAGAATTACAAACGTCAGATTTTTTCGTACCCAGAGTACTTAACTGTGGATTTTTGATTCTTGTACAAGGCCATTCGCCTCCGTTTCTTGTTGCCTCTGCCAGGCGTCTTATTTATTGTTCTGGTCGACATCACATCAGTACTTCAAAGAGAATTACAAACGTTTTTTTTGTACTGTTTTTTGTACCTATAGAGTATTTAACTGTGTGATTTTTGATTCCTTGTACAAGGTCATTCTGGCCTCCGTTTTGCTTGACGTTTGCGCGGGCGTGCCTTATTTATCGTTCTGGTCAATATCACATCAGTACTTCAAAAAGAATTACAAACGCTTTTTTTTCGTACTCTTTCTTGTACCCATAGAGTACTTATCGGTGTGATTTTTGATTCCTTGTACAAGGCCATTCTGACCTCCGTTTTGCTTGCCATTTGCGCCGGCGTGCCTTACTTATCCTTCTGGTTGATATCACATCAGTACTTAAAAGAGAATTACAAACGTTTTTTTTGTACTTTTTTCGTTCCCATAGAGTACTTAATTGTGTGATTTTTGATTCCATGTACAAGGCCATTTGGCCTCCGTTTTTGCTTGCCGTTTGCGCCGGCGTGCCTTATTTATCGTTCTGGTCGATATCACATCAGTACTTCAAAGAGAATTACAAACGTTTTTTTTCGTACTTTTTTTGTACCCATAGAGTACTTAACTGTGTGATTTTTGATTCCTTGTACAAGGCCATTCTGGCCTCCGTTTTGCTTGCCGTTTTTCGTACCTTAACTGTGTGATTTTTGATTCCTTGTACAAGGCCATTCTGGCCTCCGTTTTGCTTGCCGTTTGCGCCGGCGTGCCTTATTTATCGTTCTGGTCGATACCACATCAGTATTTCAAAGAGAATTACAAACGTTTTTTTCATACTCTTTTTCGTACCTATAGAGTACTTAACGGTGTGATTTTTTATTCCTTGTACATGGCCATTCTGGCCTCCGTTTTGCTTGCCGTTTGCGCCGGCATGCCTTATTTATCGTTCTGGTCGATCTCACATCAGTACTTCAAAGAGAATTACAAACATTTTTTTTCGTACTCTTTTTCGTACCCATAGAGTACTTAATGGTGTGATTTTTTATTCCTTGTACAAGGCCATTCTGGCCTCCGTTTTGCCAGCCGTTTGCGCGGGCGTGCCTTATTTAGCGTTCTGGTCGATAACACATCAGTACTTCAATGAGAATTAAAAACGTTTTTTTTGTACTTTTTTTCGTACCCATATAGTCCTTAACTGTGAGATTTTTGATTCATTGTACCAGGCCATTCTGGCCTCCGTTTTGCTTGCGTTTGCGCCGGCGTACCTTATTTATCGTTCTGGTCGATACCACATCAGTACTTCAAAGAGAATTACAAACGGTTTTTTTCGTACTTTTATTTGTACCCATAGAGTACTTAAAGGTGTGATTTTTGATTCCTTGTACAAGGCCATTCTGACCTCCATTTTGCTTGCGTTTGCGCCGGCGTACCTTATTTATCGTTCTGGTCGATACCACATCAATACTTCAAAGAGAATTACAAACGGTTTTTTTCATACTTTTTTTCGTACCCATAGAGTACTTAACTGTGTGATTTTTGATTCCTTGTACAAGGCCATTCCGACCTCCGTTTTGCTTGCCGTTTGCGCCGGCGTGCCTTATTTATCGTTCTGGTCGATACCACATCAGTACTTCAAAGAGAATTACAAACGTTTTTTTTCATACCCATAGAGTACTTAACTGTGTGATTTTTGATTCCTTGTACAAGGCCATTCTGGCCTCCGTTTTGCTTGCCGTTTGCGCCGGCGTGCCTTATTTATCGTTCTGGTCGATATCACATCAGTACTTCAAAGAGAATTACAAACATTTTTTTTCATACCCATAGAGTACTTAACTGTGTGATTTTTGATTCTTTGTACAAGACCATTATGGCCTCCGTTTTGATTGCCGTTTGCGTCCACGTGCCTTATTTATCGTTCTAGTCGATATCACATCAGTACTTCAAAGAGAATTACAAACCTTTTTTTAGTACTCTTTTCTGTACCCATAGAGTACTTAACGGTGTGATTTTTGATTCCTTGTACAAGGCCATTCTAGCCTCCGTTTTGCTTGCCGTTTGCGCCGGCATTCCTTATTTATCGTTCTGGTCGATAACACATCAGTACTTCAAAGAGAATTACAAACGTTTTTTTTCGTACTTTTTTTTGTACCCATAGAGTACTTAACGGTGTGATTTTTGATTCCTTGTACAAGGCCATTCTGGCCTCCGTTTTGCTTGCCGTTTGCGCCGGCGTGCCTTATTTATCGTTCTGGTCGATATCACATCAGTACTTCAAAGAGAATTACAAACGTTTTTTTCGTACTTTTTTCGTACCCATAGAGTACTTAACTGTGTGATTTTTGATTCCTTGTACAAGGCCATTCTGGCCTCCGTTTTGCTTGCCGTTTGCGCCGGCGTGCCTTATTTATCGTTCTGGTCGATATCACATCAGTACTTCAAAGAGAATTACAAACATTTTTTTTCGTACTCTTTTTCGTACCCATAGAGTACTTAACTGTGTGATTTTTGATTCCTTGTACAAGGCCATTCTGGCCTCCGTTTTGCTTGCCGTTTGCGCCGGCGTGCCTTATTTATCGTTCTAGTCGATATCACATCAGTACTTCAAAGAGAATTACAAACGTTTTTTTCGTACTCTTTTTCGTACCCATAGAGTACTTAACGGTGTGATTTTTGATTCCTTGTACAAGGCCATTCTGGCCTCCGTTTTGCTTGCCGTTTGCGCCGGCGTGCCTTATTTATCGTTCTGGTCGATAACACATCAGTACTTCAATGAGAATTACAAACGTTTTTTTCGTACTTTTTTTTCGTACCCATAGAGTACTTAACTGTGTGATTTTTGATTCCTTGTACAAGGCCATTCTGGCCTCCGTTTTGCTTGCGTTTGCGCCGGCGTGCCTTATTTATCGTTCTGGTCGATACCACATCAGTACTTCAAAGAGAATTACAAACGGTTTTTTTCGTACTTTTTTTTGTACCCATAGAGTACTTAACGGTGTGATTTTTGATTCTTTGTACAAGGCCATTCTGACCTCCATTTTGCTTGCGTTTGCGCCGGCGTACCTTATTTATCGTTCTGGTCGATACCACATCAGTACTTCAAAGAGAATTACAAACGGTTTTTTTCATACTTTTTTCGTACCCATAGAGTACTTAACTGTGTGATTTTTGATTCCTTGTACAAGGCCATTCTGACCTCCGTTTTGCTTGCCGTTTGCGCCGGCGTACCTTATTTATCGTTCTGGTCGATACCACATCAGCACTTCAAAGAGAATTACAAACGTTTTTTTTCATACCCATAGAGTACTTAACTGTGTGATTTTTGATTCCTTGTACAAGGCCATTCTGGCCTCCGTTTTGCTTGCCGTTTGCGCCGGCGTGCCTTATTTATCGTTATGGTCGATATCACGTCAGTACTTCAAAGAGAATTACAAACATTTTTTTTCATACCCATAGAGTACTTAACTGTGTGATTTTTGATTCTTTGTACAAGGCCATTACGGCCACCGTTTTGATTGCCGTTTGCGTCCGCATGCCTTATTTATCGTTCTAGTCGATATCACATCAGTACTTCAAAGAGAATTACAAACCTTTTTTTAGTACTCTTTTCTGTACCCATAGAGTACTTAACGGTGTGATTTTTGATTCCTTGTACAAGGCCATTCTAGCCTCCGTTTTGCTTGCCGTTTGCGCCGGCGTGCCTTATTTATCGTTCTGGTCGATAACACATCAGTACTTCAAAGAGAATTACAAACGTTTTTTTTCGTACTTTGTTTTGTACCCATAGAGTACTTAACGGTGTGATTTTTGATTCCTTGTACAAGGCCATTCTGACCTCCGTTTTGCATGCCGTTTGCGCCGGTGTACCTTATTTATCGTTCTGGTCGATACCACATCAGTTCTTCAAAGAGAATTACAAATGTTTTTTTTCGTACTTTTTTCGTACCCATAGAGTACTTAACTGTGTGATTTTTGATTCCTTGTACAAGGCCATTCTGGCCTCCGTTTTACTTGCCTTCTGCGCCGACGTGCTTTATTTATCGTTCTGGTCGACATCACATCAGTACTTCAAAGAGAATTACAAACGTTTTTTTTGTACTATTTTTTGTACCAATAGAGTACTTAACTGTGTGATTTTTGATTCCTTGTACAAGGCCATTCTGGCCTCCGTTTTGCTTGACGTTTGCGCGGGCGTGCCTTATTTATCGTTCTGGTCGATATCACATCAGTACTTCAAAGAGAATTACAAACGCTTTTTTTTCGTACTCTTTCTTGTACCCATAGAGTACTTAACGGTGTGATTTTTGATTCCTTGTACAAGGCCATTCTGACCTCCGTTTTGCTTGCCGTTTGCGCCGGCGTGCCTTATTTATCGTTCTGGTTGATATCACATCAGTACTTAAAAGAGAATTACAAACGTTTTTTTGTACTTTTTTCGTACCCATAGAGTACTTAACTGTGTGATTTTTGATTCCTTGTACAAGGCCATTCTGGCCTCCGTTTTGCTTGCCGTTTGCGCCGGCGTGCCTTATTTATCGTTCTGGTCGATATCACATCAGTACTTCAAAGAGAATTACAAACATTTTTTTCATACTTTTTTGTACCCATAGAGTACTTAATTGTGATTTTTGATTCCTTGTACAAGGCCATTCTGGCCTCCGTTTTGCTTGCCGTTTGCGCCGGCGTGCCTTATTTATCGTTCTGGTCGATATCACATCAGTACTTCAAAGAGAATTACAAACGTTTTTTTTCATACTCTTTTTCGTACCTATAGAGTACTTAACGGTGTGATTTTTTATTCCTTGTACAAGGCCATTCTGGCCTCCGTTTTGCTTGCCGTTTGCGCCGGCGTGCCTTATTTATCGTTCTGGTCGATACCACATCAGTATTTCAAAGTGAATTACAAACATTTTTTTCATACTTTTTTCGTACCCATAGAGTACTTAACTGTGTGATTTTTGATTCTTTGTACAAGGCCATTATGGCCTCCGTTTTGCTTGCCGTTTGCGCCGGCGTGCCTTATTTATCGTTCTGGTCGATATCACATCAGTACTTCAAAGAGAATTACAAACCTTTTTTTAGTACTCTTTTTTGTACCCATAGAGTACTTAACGGTGTGATTTTTGATTCCTTGTACAAGGCCATTCTGGCCTCCGTTTTGCTTGCCGTTTGCGCCGACGTGCCTTATTTATCGTTCTGGTCGATAGCACATCAGTACTTCAAAGAGAATTACAAACGGTTTTTTTCGTACTTTTATTTGAACCCATAGAGTACTTAAAGGTGTGATTTTTGATTCCTTGTACAAGGCCATTCTGACCTCCATTTTGCTTGCGTTTGCGCCGGCGTACCTTATTTATCGTTCTGGTCGATATCACATCAGTACTTCAAAGAGAATTACAAACATTTTTTTTCGTACCCATAGAGTACTTAACTGTGTGATTTTTGATTCCTTGTACAAGGCCATTCTGGCCTCCGTTTTGCTTGCCGTTTGCGCCGGCGTGCCTTATTTATCGTTCTGGTCGATATCACATCAGTACTTCAAAGAGAATTACAAACGTTTTTTTAGTACTCTTTTCTGTACCCATAGAGTACTTAACGGTGTGATTTTTGATTCCTTGTACAAGGCCATTCTGGCCTCCGTTTTGCTTGCCGTTTGCGCCGGCGTGCCTTATTTATCGTTCTGGTCGATATCACATCAGTACTTCAATGAGAATTACAAACGTTTTTTTTCGTACTTTTTTTTGTACCCATAGAGTACTTAACGGTGTGATTTTTGATTCCTTGTACAAGGCCATTCTGGCCTCCGTTTTGCTTGCCGTTTGCGCCCGCGTACCTTATTTATCGTTCGGTCGATATCACATCAAGACTTCAAAGAGAATTACAAACGTTCGATTTTTTCGACCCATAGAGTACTTAACTGTGTGATTTTTGATTCTTGTACAAGGCCATTCGCCTCCGTTTTGCTTGCTTCCGGCGTGCCTTATTTATCGTTCGTCGATATCACATCAATACTTCAAAGAGAATTACAAACTTTTTTTTGTACTTTTTTGTACCCATAGAGTACTTAACGTGTGATTTTTGATTCCTTGTACAAGGCCATTCGCCTCCGTTTTGCTTGCCGCTTATGCCGGCGTGCCTTATTTATCGTTCTGGTCGATATCACATCAGTACTTCAAAGAGAATTACAAACGCTTTTTTCGTACTCTTTCTTGTACCCATAGAGTACTTAACGGTGTGATTTTTGATTCCTTGTACAAGGCCATTCTGACCTCCGTTTTGCTTGCCGTTTGCGCCGGCGTGCCTTATTTATCGTTCTGGTCGATATCACATCAGTACTTCAAAGAGAATTACAAACGTTTTTTTGTACTTTTTTCGTACCCATAGAGTACTTAACTGTGTGATTTTTGATTCCTTGTACAAGGCCATTCTGGCCTCCGTTTTGCTTGCCGTTTGCGCCGGCGTGCCTTATTTATCGTTCTGGTCGATATCACATCAGTACTTCAAAGAGAATTACAAACGTTTTTTTTCATACTTTTTTCGTACCCATAGAGTACTTAACGGTGTGATTTTTGATTCCTTGTACAAGCCATTCTGGCCTCCGTTTTGCTTGCCGTTTGCGCCGGCGTGCCTTATTTATCGTTCTGGTCGATATCACATCAATACTTCAAAGAGAATTACAAACATTTTTTTCATACTCTTTTTCGTACCTATAGAGTACTTAACGGTGTGATTTTTGATTCCTTGTACAAGGCCATTCTGGCCTCCGTTTTGCTTGCCGTTTGCGCCGGCGTGCCTTATTTATCGTTCTGGTCGATACCACATCAGTATTTCAAAGAGAATTACAAACTTTTTTTCATACTTTTTTCGTACCCATAGAGTACTTAACTGTGTGATTTTTGATTCCTTGTACAAGGCCATTCTGGCCTCCGTTTTGCTTGCCGTTTGCGCCGGCGTGCCTTATTTATCGTTCTGGTCGATATCACATCAGTACTTCAAAGAGAATTACAAACGTTTTTTTTCGTACTCTTTTTTGTACCCATAGAGTACTTAACGGTGTGATTTTTGATTCCTTGTACAAGGCCATTCTGGCCTCCGTTTTGCAAGCCGTTTGCGCCGGCGTGCCTTATTTATCGTTCTGGTCGATAACACATCAGTACTTCAAAGAGAATTACAAACGTTTTTTTCGTACTTTTTTTCGTACCCATAGAGTACTTAACTGTGTGATTTTTGATTCCTTGTACAAGGCCATTCGCCTCCGTTTTGCTTGCCGTTTACGCCGGCGTCCTTATTTATCGTTCTGGTCGATATCACATCAGTACTTCAAAGAGAATTACAAACGGTTTTTTTCATACTCTTTTTTGAACCCATAGAGTACTTAACGGTGTGATTTTTGATTCCTTGTACAAGGCCATTCTGACCTCCATTTTGCTTGCGTTTGCGCCGGCGTACCTTATTTATCGTTCTGGTCGATAACACATCAGTACTTCAAAGAGAATTACAAACGTTTTTTTTCGTACTTTTTTTCGTACCCATAGAGTACTTAACTGTGTGATTTTTGATTCCTTGTACAAGGCCATTCCGACCTCCGTTTTGCTTGCCGTTTGCGCCGGCGTACCTTATTTATCGTTCTGGTCGATACCACATCAGTACTTCAAAGAGAATTACAAACGTTTTTTTTCGTACCCATAGAGTACTTAACTGTGTGATTTTTGATTCCTTGTACAAGGCCATTCGCCTCCGTTTTGCTTGCCGTTATGCGCCGGCGTGCCTTATTTATCGTTCTGGTCGATATCACATCAGTACTTCAAAGAGAATTACAAACATTTTTTTTCGTACCCATAGAGTACTTAACTGTGTGATTTTTGATTCCTTGTACAAGGCCATTATGGCCTCCGTTTTGCTTGCCGTTTGCGCCGGCGTGCCTTATTTATCGTTCTGGTCGATATCACATCAGTACTTCAAAGAGAATTACAAACGTTTTT
>CM044897.1:53616142-53699182 GCA_024500145.1 Gentiana dahurica var. dahurica
AAAGATCTTTGGAGGCAATCGGGAAACAAGATGATGGTAGGAGTGTGTGGTCAGTAGGGTTTGGAGTGGAGTTTTGAAACCTAACACTCTGCTGGGAAGTCTGTTGAGTAAATAAGTTGCAGTCAGTATAGCTTCACCCCACATATATTTAGGAACATGTGTGGTGAACATGATTGATCTGGCCATTTCCAGTAGGTGCTGTTCTTTCTCTCAGCAACCCCATTCTGCTGAGGTGTTTCCACACAACTACTGATATGAACAATTCCTCTATCTATCAAGAAGGTACTGAGATTAGACTCATAGTATTCTAGAGCATTATCAGTCTTTAAGATCTTGACCTTAGTATCAAATTGAGTGGAGACCATATGATAAAATTCTTGAAAGATATGACCAACTTCAGATTTGTCTTTCATTAAAAAAACCCAAGTGTTCCTGGTATGATCATCAATAAAGGTGACAAACCACCTTTTCCCTGTTATACTTTTCACCCTAGAGGGTCCCCACACATCACTGTGTATTAAGGTGAAGGGTGAGGAATGCAAATGAGGTAACTTAGCATACACAGATTTTGTAAGTTTAGCAAATTGACAAATATCACATTGAAGGTCATTCAGATTACATCCTTTAAACAATTCAGGAGTTAAAGATTTTAAGTAACCAAAACTTGGATGTCCTAATCTATAATGCCATAACATGATATTGTCTAAAGTCTGGGAGCAGGCTGCTAAGGCAGATTCAGTCTTCAGTCTTCTGTCTTCAGCAGGGTTGACCAGAAACAATCCAGCGCAAGGTTTAGCCTTCCCAATCACTTCCTGTGAAGTAGGATCCTGGAATGTGCACCGATTTTCCTTAAAAACAACAGTCCAATTCAAATCTTTAGTGAGTCTACTGACAGATATAAGATTGCAGTCTAAGTTTGGAACAAATAGGACATCCTGTAGGCATATCTTATTAGTGAGTTTAACCTTTCCAACACCTTTTGCACGAGAGATAGATCCATCAGCAGTTTTAATGTTATGAATTTGGTGACAAGGCATATAGTTGGTTATAAGGTTTTTATTACCAGTCATATGGGAGGATGCCCCAGAATCAACAATCCATGTTTCATTGCTAAGGGAAGAGTAGAATTTACCTGTATGAGTATGAGTAGCAACATCAGTAGAGTGACTCCCTTCCTTTTGTTGATTCAGGAAGGCTTTGAATGCAGCAAACTGAGCATTCATCTGGTTGTCATTCTCCTCCTCACTGATGTGTCTGCCTTGACTTTCCCTGATAGGTTTTGAGGTTTTTGAGGAGTTAGGCTTGCCATGGAGCTTCCAGCAGTTGTCCTTGGTGTGATTTGTGCGTTTGCAGTGATCACAGAACAGTTTTCCAGTTTTCTCAGTAGACTTCTTGTATGTCTCAGCAACCTCAGCAGCCTTCCTGACAGTCAGCAGGGCAGCACCTTCAGTAGGGTTGTCAGTAGTGGATTTCAGAAGCATGACTTTTCTCCTACTTTCTTCATGTTTGACCTCAGCAAACATGGATTTGAGATTTGGAAGAGGTTTGGTGGCAAGAATTCTTCCCCTAACATCATCAAGAGTAGGATTCAGTCCAGTGAGGAACCTGAATACTCTCTTCTTTTCTATGATGTCTTTATAAAGAGCAGCATCCTTGACATCATTCCATGAGTGAGTTTCTAACATATCTAAGTGTTGCCAAGCCTTAGATAGTTGATTGAAATATTGAGTTACAAACATATCCCCTTGCCTGCAAGTTTGAATCTGAGCTTCTAGTTCATATACCTCGGATGTATTATCCTTCTTGGAGTAAAGATCTCTGGCATTATCCCAGATTTCTTTGGCAGTATCATACATCATAAAGTTTTCACTTATCTCTTTTGTCATTGACCTCGTGAGGATGGTCATGAGTTGATTATTTGTTGTGTCCCATGCTTCAAAACCGGGGTCAGTTTCAGCAGGTGCAGGTTTTGTTCCGGATAAGTATCCCATCTTACTTTGTCCAGAAATGTACATTTTCATAGACCTTGACCATAACAGATAGTTGTTACCATCAAGTCTATGGTTTGTATAAGAAGAGGAGTTGTCAGTACTCCCAGTCAGCTGAGGCTGCTGAGAGTCTGCTGAGGTTGAAGTAATGTCGGATGTGGAAGACATTCTTCAGAAATATGAGTTTTGCAGCGGAAAAAGTTAGAACACAAATGGCTCGATACCATGAAGAGAGTTTGAGAATGTGTTAACACAAGAGTAAACTTCAACTTATCTTTTATTCATTGATAATGAAGGAGTATAAATAGATACAATTTGGAAAGAGACTAGCTAGCTAGGGCGGCCACTTGAGTATGTAGATGTGGGCGGCACAAAAGCAAAAAGTAAAAGTACAATCTATGTCTATGTCTATGTCTATGACATAAAGTAAACTAGAGTTTGACATATTAATTGTTTATATGTATCACAATTAGTATGTCTTTTACAAATAAATAAAGTGTACAAATAAAGTTATGCACGACATAGTCTGCTGTGATCATGAGGATCAGCAGTCTGCCGATCACCCTGCTGAGCCTCAGTCTGTCTGCCGATCACCCTGCTGAGCCTCAGCAGACTGCTGAGTGATATATTTCCACGATTCAAATGCCCATTCTTCAAAACTTGTCATCATCTCAGCAGCATATTTTTGCTTTTTGTAAAAACCCATCTTCCATTGAATATATTATGAGTTTCTTTCTATAGCCGGATCTTCCTATTGTTTTCTTTGATTTCTGCCATAAGGCATAGTATGTTTCCTTACAGCAGAGAAATTTCCATAACAGAAAATCTTGGTTTGCACTCAAGAACCAAACACATTGATGTGAGACATCATTTTATAAGAGATTATGTTGAAAAGATAGATGTTGTGGTTCTTTACATACCTACTGAAGATCAACTTGCAGATATCTTTACAAAGCATCTGGATGCTGATAGATTTGCTAAGTTAAGAACTGAACTTGGCATTATCAAGGTTTGCTGACCTGCCGATGGTCAGTAGAGCATTGGAATTCACCAAAGGAACTAGTCTTTGCTCTACTAGGTGCTCTCAGTTTGTAGATTAGTCATTGGTATCAACAATTCCTAAATGCTCTTGAAGATTGGTCAACTGAGAAAATGAAGTTGCCAAGGGAATTGGTCTTTGCCCTGCTGGGTGCGCTCATTTGGCAGATCAGTCATTGGTATTAAAATTCTTCTTGTATTATCAGTTGGGCAATTCTATATGTGTCAGCTGGATGAAAATGTGAAGATCAGCTAGGTACTCAAGATGTCAGCAGACTCACACCCTACTGAAGCACATCAGCAGAGTCTCTACACCAAAAATTCTGTTGATGGCTCAATCTGCTGATGAAGTCAACTTTTAATGAAAGTCAACAGATGAAGTTAATAGGTTTTGACCTTATCTTTATTACAGTTGTTATAAGGACATAACTGTTTCTTACAATTAGTGGGGGTTATGTAGTGGGACACTTGGCATTTTCTCATTGGATGGTACTAGTTCGTGTATTGGATCATGTAAAAGAAACAATACGTGCCCGGAGTTTAGGTACCCACATTTCCTAAAAAACAGAGAATTTACAAAGAATCATTCTTACATTCTCTCAGTTTACACTCAAGAGCTTGATTACACTCTTTGCAAAAACACTCTTTCTTCTCAATATCTCAAGTTGCAAAAATGTCCACCGATGATATCTTTACCGGTAACAGTCTCAGTGTTCGAAGTTTTGTTAAAGAGGCTGGTAAGAGATATTTAGCAATAAATCTTGGAAGACGCATTCGTCGTTATGATGGTTTGGAGAATGGCTTGAACATAAGGCTGGACACAATTTCATACATTAATGTGTGTGATTTTTGGAGAAGCATGGTTGTAACACCGGACAAAGAAGAGTTTACAATAATAGTTCATGGTCAGGAGATTCTTGTCTCTTCAGACCTGCTAAGGGAGATTTTTGGATTCGCACAAGGAAATGGAGCACCAACAAATCCAGAAAACATGCAGCTGCCCAGATTAGCTTTTGTTGATTCAATCAAGATTGATCATGATGAAGCTTCATCACTTGGGATCAATGTCAGGTATATAACTCAAGAATATGGTCAGCTGAGCAAATATTTATCCAAATATGCCCTTGGATTGTCTGGAAGTTATGGTACCTTATCAGGGCCTAAGATTGATCTGATGATTATCATTTGATGAAGTATGAAGTTTGATTGGGCTGGTTTCTTTGTACACTATATGAAGAAAGTGATGACAGAGGAAAGGGATATCATTGAAAAGAGGATGAAAGGCAAAAAGTCAGTTCAGTATATTGGATCTGGTTTCTTCATCAATATGAAACCTATGTGGTTGGTGGTACAAAGAATTCTGAATTATCTGCAAATTGAAGATGTTGCTCCCCATACCATCAACAAAGCCAAGTATGAACCTGAATACACCAATTCATGGTCTGGATGATGATGATGAAGAAGATCAACCAGAAGAAAGTGAGCCAAATCCGAATTAAGAAGAAAAAGGAAAGTTGATCATCAAGTTGCTGTATCAAGGAATCAGTAGATACGAAGAAACTTGATGAACACACAAAACCAACAGCAGTTTCTAAATCAGATACAAGGAATATAACTGATATCCTTAAGCCTACTAAGTCTAAAAGACCAGCAGACTCTGCAAAACCTGCTGAGACAAGTACAACAGCAGACTCCCATGCACCTGTTGTACCTGTGTAGTCAATAGTTGCTCAAATCTTTACTGAGAAATTTAAGGAAGACTTAAGAAAAATGAAGGCTATAAGCAATGAAGCACTTGAAAGCCTTGTTTGAATCCTTTGAAAGACCAAAGAAACGGGTTAAACAAGTTGCTAAAAAGTGGGTCAAACATGGAAAGAGCTTAAGAACCTTGGAAGAACAAAAAGAAGAAATGATGAAGCAGAAGAATAAGAGGAAGGTGACAAAGAGCGTAATGAAGTGGCTGTTGATGTTGTACAAAAGCCTGCTGAGAAGGCTGTTGAAATTGTAGAAACCCCTGCTGTGGAAGCTGCAACACAGAGGGAAGTAAGAGCTGAACAAATCCCTGAGGGTGATGTAACACGGGGGGAAGCAAGTGTTGAACAAATATAGGTAGTTGACACAAATATTCCTCTGCTGGACTTATTTCTATGTTTTAGTGATGAGTGCCAGACTAACTGTTATAGTGCAAAGGCAAAAAGATGTCTAGATCAAATGTATAGGTTTATTAGAGTTTGATCTTTGTATAGGTTTGATCAAACAAGCACTGTAAAGGTCAGCTGACTGAGTTCAGCAGACTAGTCTAGGTCAGTAGGGTAGTTAGGTCAGTAGACTTATCAGGAACCTGCTGAAGACTGAAGGCTGAGGGCTCAAACTCAGTTAATGAAGGCTAAGGGATCAAACTTAGTAATTAAAGTCATGGTTATGGAATCATAATTTAGGCAAGTCTGTGATGACCTAAATTGATTACATATACCTTGTGTAGAAGGTCTAAGTTCCTTAAATTGGATGATGATTGGAACTTTGTTATTTGCAAAAAGGTGTAATCTAACTTCACAAATAAAAGTTAGATAAAAGAAATCAGCTGCATTGTATTTGATACACAGCAAATTGCTGTTCAGCAGACTGATGAACCTGCTGATAATATACCTCGATTAATTCAAGATTACATTGGAAGATTACATGGAAAATGACAGCTAACAACCTCTGACCTATCAAACAAATCAGTGGTTGAGATTAAAAGGACGTTGGGATGATTCAGGATTTTATCCAATGGATATAAGTCAAGGGTGGACAGACTGCACTGTCAAAAAGGATTCTGACAGTGTCAGTCCTATGAATAGTGACAGAAAGCAAGTCAAATGGGACAAAACAAGGAACGGCTATATTTGAATTTCAATTACAAGTCACATGCCATCCTACCTATAAATAGAGGACTTCTAACTCAGAAAAAGATGATGATTGATGAATTTTAAGAGAAAAATATAAGAAAGAATTCTGAGCTGAAAAACACCATGCTGAACTTACTGAGCTTAAAGCTACTGATCCAGAGAAAATCTTCAAGTGTATTCTGTATTCAAGCTACATCAAGTTTACACACTTGAAGACTGCAAGCTGCTGATTATATCATCCTAATCAAGCTGCTGTAACTGAACCATTTACTTGATTCAATCCTTATTTTATAAAGAACCTGCTGAAGGCAGTGAAGCATCTGTTGGGTGTGAAAGACTGTTGTTTGTGGTAGAGCTGGTGAAGAGGCAATCCTACCCTTCAAGGACCAGTGGAAGACTTTGGAGCAGCAATCCTACCTGTTCCATGTGTTCAGTTTGTGAAGCCATAGTTATTGGTGAAGGACAAGCAACTTAGGAATCTTTGTAACAGCTACATCAAAGATCTCTAGTGAATTACCTCCAACATCACAGGAGAAGAGTGGACTGACAGGATTACACCACCTGGAACCACTATAAAATTTGCCTACTTACCTTCTACACTTCTATTCTGCATTTAGTTTACTATACACATCAACCTACTGAATCTAGCAATTGAAATCACACACATACACTACTGAGTATCTAATACTTAGTATCATATTTAACAACAAGTAATAAGGCTTAATTTTTGATATAATTCCGCTGCACAAATTCAGTAAACTCAACTGTCAGTAGACTACTGTGTATCAGCAGGCTGCTGAAGTTGCTGAGTTTGTTAACTCCAAAAGTTTTAAGTGTTAAGTTTATTCACCCCTCTCTAAACTTAACCAAAGCCTTTTCAAGAGACCAACAATTGGTATCAGAGCAGTGCTTCTGTTCTGAAGTAATCCTACTTGTTGTACTTGAGAAAATACTTTGAAACTTTTTCAAATCACTGATTTTCAAAGACTTGCATCATGGATAACAACCAGTATGCTAGAACTATGCTGATGTGTTCTCTAGATAGATTTGATGAATATAAACGTCGAATTCAGGCTTACCTTGCTGCAACTCATGATGAAATGATAGATGTGCTGACAGATGGACCACTGGAGATTGTCAAAGCTGTAACAATGGGAGATGAGACTCAGTGACAGCTGCATTTCGTAGTGCTAAACCAGTCCTTAAGCGACAGTGTATCGGGTCAAACTGTAGTGCTAGTGTGGTGAGTCGAGTGTCGAATCCTCAGGGAACTTGGTAATTCTTCTAAGTGTGGTTAAACACCAAAGAGCTATTATTAACTCGATCTAAACCGCAATTTTATAACACAGATCACTACTATTCTACTTAACATAAAATAAATGCGTAATTTAAAAGTTATTCTAATATAATATATATAGATATATAAATATATATAGAGGTACATAGATTGCACAATATATATATAGATATAAATATATAGATACCAATATAATTTTATAGAATTAGACAGATAAGTTTATAGAACTAGCCAAAGTTTATATAATTGAATTATACGATCTTTTCAAGTAAGCGGAATGTGCTCGATCTTTCCTTTTATTTTAGGTCCAATTGAGTAAATGAAACGGTGCACTCCTGAGGTTAACAATTCCTCCTCACACGAGCGTATGAAATTGTCATATGTCATTGTCATCAGTTTAATCTCCACAACTGCCCCATGCTAATCTTAGTTTGTCTGAACAGGTACCGAGTACAAATCTACCCCAGATAAAAGAGGTTATTCCGTTTGTCAGACGGCCGATGTTATTCAAAAGGCTCCGGTTGTCAGGCGGATCGATTTAACTTTCCGGTGTTAGTTTTAATTAAACCGTTGATTTTAACATTATTACGATCTCGAGCATAATTTTAATAAGATTAAATAGGATTCCGTTGTCACGCTTTACGCACGGCCAATTTTACCCTCCGGTTTTTCTATCTTTTATCTCATATCCTAACTTCTCTGGTCAGTTCATCATTAGGTTATATGGTGCGATTCATCTTGGTTAATTACGTAAAACCGAATATTATCAATACGTTACAGAATAGAAAAAGATTCAATTAACTCAATTTTAGTAAATTTTACTTAGACAGCATTCCTTTACCGAAAAGATCGAAATAAAACGATTACATAACTTTGGCTAGTTATTAGAGTTAGCCTAAAAACATTATAACAACGAAAAAGATAAAAACAAACATAAATACTTAAGAAAATTTACCGATTACAAATCTTTGAATCGAGTTGTATTCTTCCGGACATTACAACGACTTCAACAACACTGAACTTCCGATAATTTCCTGAGCATTACAACAGTACTACGAGATTATTATTTTTGGCTTAAGGCCTATTTACAAACTACTACTACTAAAAAGAAAAAAAGAAAAGATAGAGGAGAAAATATATATATGATATTGTGTACATATATTGGTACACCCGGCTCTGTTGCAATGAGCTCCTTTATATAGATGAAAGTCTTGGGGCCGGACCGGTCCGAGATCAACCCGGACAGGTCTGGTGTAATTATTGATTCCACCGCCTTGATTACAATCAGCATGTGCGGTGATAATTATAATTATAATTATATATAACTTATAAAATTCATATCTCGAGTTCTGGATCTCCAAAAATCATGATTCAAGCGACATCGGAAAGCTCTCGGGAAAATCTACAACTTTCGTGAAGGATCCTTCTTCAGATATTGTCGTTTTAATGAGCCATTCGTTTGTCGAAGACATTTCTCGATTACCACTTAATCAAATCGATTAGCCACTTGACCACTTCGATTGACCACTTGACCACTTAAGCAATTCAATTGACCATTTAAGCTCGTGACACTCTCTAAATCGTTCCTGAGAAATGAGTATACTTCAACATGTCGATTCTCGGGGTCTTGGTTTATAAATCTGCAATAAAATACCACAAATACCCACGTAAATCTGACACGACACTCCGATTTACTAAAATCGGTACAAAATGATAACTTTTTTATTATTATTACTACTAACTACTCTAAATTATAAAGATTAACATTTCATACTATTTATATCATAATTTCATATATTTTATATAGAATTCGTTGATAAAACATAATAATATAGCGTATATTTAATCATATAAAAGTAGTATATCAACTACTCTCCACTTAGCTTTTGATCGTCCTCGAGCAAAAATAAGCGGTAATAAAAGATAATATAATTGATCGATTATAGTTTTTAATGTAATTTATATTGTCAATATTATAAATATATTATTTATTCTAATTTAAAATTGTAAGAAGACAGAAAGTGTATATAACTTAAATAGTTTAAACATCAAATATTATTTAGATGAAATTGTATATGTAAAACTTTATAAGTATAAATAAAATATTAGAATTATTTTTAATCGCAACTATTATGAAATTCTGGAATCGGAAACTTGGTCAGGTAGTCGACAAAAATGGCTTATAAAGTTTAGGCTCAAGATGTTGGTTAATCGGAAAAACGAAATCAAAAAGAGAAAGAGGCAAGTCGTACGTACCTACATCTTCATATTCTTGATCAAAAATAATCATCGATTAATAGCATCCTCTTTTATTCCCTCTATTTTTCAGATTTTCTCTCCTTTTTTTTTTCAATCAAGAACTAAAAGCGTGAGTGTGTGCAGAAAATCAAATTACCAGCATTGCTTCATCAAGATTGATCGGAGTACTACTCTTTCGATCGAAAATTACAAGTCCGGTTTCCTTAAACTTGTAATCATTCTTGAGATCTTATGATTCGACTTTTTCTTTTTCATTCTGTGCCTTCATTCCCAGCAATAGGACATTTCGAGATAATACCCTAGTTGGACTACTATCATCAGGAAATCGGGAGCTTTTATACCTCATAGTGATATAGGACATTTCGTGATAATACCCTACTCACTCAAATCATTGGTAGCTACAACCGATATGTTCTTTTATTATTTTTAAGTTGTCGATCACAGATAAGGAAGATACCTGACATTTGATTAATTCTGTGTAAATATGGTGCTTCGTTCTTAATTCTTTTAACATATCCGAAATCATTACCAAAATCGACTATCTTGCAAGTGTCATGAGGTAAGATCAAATATACTAATACTTATCTAATTTTTCCAATCTCAGCATATACCAAAACTTAGCTTTTATGTCTTCATCTCTTTTGATAAGTACGTACAAACTTGCGGTATTTTCAAGGAAATGTAGACCAAAATTAGCTAAAGCTTGGTTATTTAATCACAATGACAATTTCGAGTGAGGTCTTGATCACTCTAATCAAGGCTGACATAAGAACAAAAATTGGAAATTTAGGTAGGCTATTTGGCTATAGTTATATTTTTGTGGTGCCAAAAATCGACATCCCTAGTCCAATTCCAAACTCATAATTCATTTTTGAAAAGAAAATGATTCTAAAAATTTTACTTATAATTATCAACATACTTATATAATTTCATAAAAACTATATCTAATATTAATTACTTAATTATATAAACTTAAAATCTCATTAAAATCTAAATTAGGCATAAAATATAATTATAATATATCTAATATACTTTACTTAATTAAAAACTTATTCTTCCAAATTATATCAATTTTTATTCATATTTATATATTAACTACTTAAAAATTAAAAATAAGTAAAGAAATTTTTTGATAATTTTATAATTTATAACTATTTTCGAAAATTTTAATGAATTTTCTAACCTAACTCTACTCCCCACTTACGAAGTGGCATCGTCCCGATGTTTAATGAGTATTAAATAAGTAGGTTTGAAAATAGAATTAAAATTATCTATTATTGTTATTATTGTGAGTTCATTTTTAGCGTATACTAATTAAATAACAAACAAACTAAAAAAAAAACTGAAACATCTATATTAAACAAGATAGATTATTACAAACTTAAAAACAACATAAACTTAACCGAACTAAAAAAACTTCAAACTTAACTTAACTCATTAAAACTTAAACATTATAAACTAACCACCAATCAACCATCTAAATCGTAGACGAACAACCCGGTGTATCAACCGGTAACAATTCAACTCGATTATCTCTAGACGGAAAAATTTCATCCGTCTCCAGCTCTCCCACTCCTCTCATCTGAGTACACAGGCGCGATATCATCCAAGAATTAGGCATAGGTTTCCCCCTACTGCCTCTCGTGATTGCAAATCCAATACTGTCCTTTGAATCAAAATACCCCAATCCACAAATTCACCAAATGCTAAAGCAAAAAGTAGAAGCATTTCATTATCACTAAGGCTCCCGAAATCCCAAGTAGGATACACCCTAGAGTTAATGAAATGTTTCCATGCCTTTGAGTGTGGAAGTAAAGCACGTGTAGACATATCGTGATTTGTGTCGAAAAGTGGAAACAGACATTGGAAAGACTCATGAACTTTGTTCAAATGATTGTATGGATTATCTAATCCCCATTTCATCTCAAAATGCTGTATCGTAACCGGTGGAATTTCGAAAAGTTGGTTGATAATAGTAGAAGAGAAGGGAACAGCCACTCCTCTTACCGAAACAATTTGAGTGATATCGATCATGGATGTCGTCATGAGGGCAGAATAAAATTCTCGAACTATCGAGACATTTATCCTTCCTCTCGGTGTACTGACAAACTTTTTCCAGCCAAATCCTCTTTAATCGTTTTACCCCATCGATCAATTTTATCGACATTTAAACCTTTTTCCAACCGGATTGGAGAATTCGCAAAACGAGGGTGTAAAATGATATTCTCGTTAGAAGCTTGAGATTCCGGATGATCCGGGGTGTGAGGTTCGTATGAATTGACAGATGGAGATGATCGGTTCGACATTTTTAAAGCTAGATGAAAAGTAAAAAAATAACAAATAGAGTTGAAAGTAGATAGACAGTGAAAGAGATGGTATGTTTTCATCATGCCCTGACCTCCTTAATAGATAGAAAATTATACATACGTGGATGCATTAGACGAACTCTAAAATGACTCATCTCTTTTTCCTTCACGGATCGAGCCGAGTCTAGGCCGGACCGGTCCGGCCTCATCCTGCTTTTACTGAGGACAGAGGTGCAAGTCAAATTGTATTTTGGTTTTTTACTTCACGTGCGTAATACTACCTACCTCCTTGAAGATATTTCATAAAGACTCATCTATCTTTATACTAACGGATAAAACGTCACATTATATTTTTGTAAAATGACGTAGTTGTTAGTAATACCATCCGCAACGGAAGCGATTTATGGATCTAGATCTATATAATACACGTAATAAAACAACTAGATCTATTCTACAAGGGGGTTGTAGAACATACCTCTTGGATCTCAAAATCCAAGTTGGAGAACCGCAATAGAAAAGAAGATGTGAAGAGCACCACGATCTTCCGTACGTGTGATCCAAGCAACTCCCGGTGGAAGGAAATCCTCGTCTCGAATCCTTCCGATATGCTACCCGGAAAAATCTCCAAGATTTTTCCCATATTCCCCTTGGCCGAAAATTTGCTCCTTCTCTCTAAGAGAAGTTGAAATTTATGTGTGTATTAAGACTTGGAAAAACTCTCTTTATATAGGAGAGTAAAACTTAGCATCCAAGGATTAAATAATTAAGAGATAATTATTACATTAATCCTTTTCCAAATAAAAGATAAATATAATATTTATCCCAAACAAATTAGGATAAATAAATATATTATCCAATATTCCATGATTTATCATTTAACAAATAAAAGATAAATCACACATTAAATAATTATCCAAGAAAACAAATTCCTTAATAATTAAATAATATAACATGCGCACCTTTTCCTTCAAATTCAAAGTCCACGCATATTTGACCAATTTGGGTCAAAATTGGTCAACACACCAATTCGGGCCAAGTCCACGAAAAATGTCTTTTCCGTGTATTTAATTATTTAGTCCAACTAAACAATTAATTCACATATCGTTTTAATAAAGTCCAACAAGAACTAAATTAATATTATTAGGATTCGACGTCCGAGAATAGCTATGCTATATTAGGAGGCACGTCGGGGACCATGGACTAATAATCAGCGGCTCCGATAAATCAAATAAATAATTATCTTACGAGCAGAATAATTATATTCGATAAATCAATCACAGGAATATGCCACCATAATCCCGTGATTGCACTCCTCCGATTATGAGATTATATTTATCTCCTCACGAGAATAATGATAAGCGTCCATTGATATAATCATTACATATGGATTAATCCTCCATAGTCTGTTCATTCTAAATCGGAAGTTACCGTTAACCCTTTCTAGAACCTCTTATCCTTATTTACCATTAACCCCTAGTGATCAATTAATTCATACAACTCACTGGTAGCTAATCGGTGTAATATGAACTCCATGGATCGATCGGTTTCTAGGATTAACAAATAAGGGAACTGTCTATCTACTTCCATAAATGGAAGGAATGGATTCCGTATCTGTGATAACACGGACTACTCACTCAATCCAGTACAATGCCAAGATGGGGTAATTCGGACCACAGACTCAGTGTAATCCTTAACCGTCAAGTCAAACTTCATACTGATTCAAGCGGTTGATTGTGATCACCTCAGGATTAAGATATATCCATAAATATGATCATCCATTGATTCGATAAGACTTCTCGATTACGAATTATATCGTGAACTCTAATCAAATCGGTCCAGCCCTATATGATATATCTATCATATATAAATGCCCCATTAGGTTCTCTTAACCGAAAGTCCGGATAAGACAATCACACCTATTGTGTTATGGGCACATCAATAGCACGTTAAAGGAGAGACCCGATACTCTCGATTAACTTCACTACGGGCTAATTGTATTTTAAGTACATCTTCACTAACTCAATCCTCCTGTGTATATACCATACACTGAGTCAAGTGATTACATAAACGATATACTCAGGGTTTTCTGTAGTGTAAACACTATTGTCACATCGGTGATTATGAGAATAATAAATATGAATAATAATATCATTTCATTTATTAAATAAAACAATTACAAAATTGTCTTTCGGGCATCACACCTAACAATCTCCCACTTGCACGAAAGCATGTGATTAATTGTTTTAGAGCACACCCTATTATTTAAAATACAACAAACTACATCTCCCACTTGCTCTAAAGCAATGGAGACTCATCCCGTATGCTAGTACCCACTAAGCATATCATAACCATTTCAGATTCCAAAGTACACTCCGAGTATGCCATCGTAGGATAGGTCAGTGACTCGGGGAGTACCTACATCTAAATGTCATGGGTCTTAATGATTAGTCAGGTTGTCGGCTTGAGACGATCCGTAGAATCGAAACGTTACCGGTCCATCTAATCATGTGGTACTGAGTAAACACTAAGCCCGAGATCGACTTAACGATGATCCTCAATCTGACTTAAAGTCAAAATCAGTGTATCACACATATCCAAGTTCATACATGAATATGTCCGCATATTATTCCTCGTTCTCTCAAGATACTAAAGGACATACTAAACTTGCTTTGTTAACCGCCGAATCTAAGATTCGATCAAAGTTGACGTTCAATAACCCGACCATCTCTTACTAGAAAGAGAATCTATCCCATTTCTCTTGATCCGAAGATTTAGAGAGTCATTCCCGAGGCATAGGGTAGAACTTCCTCGTTGAATGTTGCATACACGGATGCATCATCTTAACCAATAAGATGGATGGGAAACCGGTGCTGATTCTAATGAATTCGACCGAGTCAAACTCTTAAGAATGTTGTCCAAATCTCTGTTGTAGAGAATTGTGGTATTGTCGATTCTGACTTCAGATAACACACCCATGTTGATTCCAACTGGTGCAGTGTTATCCTTCACAAACACTAATATATATTTATATATTCACTACTATACTAAAATTGATATCCAGTCTACAAAAAGACTTATCAATATTCTGGTCAAATCCACATATTGTAGAAATATATGACTTCCAATGACCGAGAGGTTTGCTTTTTATCCACAAAGGACATAAGCCTTGACAGTCATCCTGTCATAAGTTCATAAGGCAATACCCTTTTGTTCCGAATGAATCCAGACTCCGTTTGTTTGGCAAGAAAGTCTCAGGGAATCACCCCTTTTTTATGCTTTTGAACGAAATCATGCAATACTAAATGGTAAGAGAGTTCAAGGTCTGATTAACTCTTTAGACCACTCAAGCTTTGCTCTGAAAGATAAACTTTCCTATGCATTCTACTCTTTTCCGTGTAGATCCAATTACTCCCACTGGGCCTGAGACGCTCAGGTGGTTCTACAAGAGTATGAACAGAATTGGAGTACCGAACTCCATTCACAGGGTTATGGCTATTAAACCAACCTCTATTATCAGAATCCTATACTGCTCACAAAAGAGCCATAGGTCATCAATCGATCCTCAGACTACAAAGTCCGCAGAACGCGTAATGGGTAATGGATAAACCATACTCCCACTACATTCTAGGGTGGATCGAAATTCTGATCTAGTTTAGTAGTGTTTAGTGTTATCACCAACAACCGATGTTGGATGTGGTCTGATTTTAATCAGTTAGTAACTACCTTGAGTAAACGTACTTCAAGGTTCAAGGTTTTGCTGTTCATAGACTCTATCAGAAAGGACGCAACAGTATAACTGTCCCTTCCCGATTTCAAGAATCTTATAACAAACCTTTTTCTCAATGCTACAAGATATATAACGATTGGTCATTGACCGAACGTGTTCGCGAAATTCAGACCTACCTTCAAGCACCGTGTGCTAAATGCTTATATTTATGGAAGTGGGGTGAACCGAATCCACACCTTATCCGTAAATTCCAAAGCATATTCTAGGTAGACTTCTCGGTCTTACATTTCAATGTAAACCGTTATTTCGCTTCCAATATCTTTATTGAGTTAAGCAGTGTATTGTAGCACATCTAAAAACTATATAAGGCAATTTAACGGTTTCTCACTTAGTGAAAGCATTTCACTATGAGGCAGGCCGAGCATCAGTCCCTAGGACTATGTGATGGCCCATTTTTGAGTAGAGAATACTCCATCTCCGACAAAATCAGAGATACCTCAGAATATTTTGGATAAACTTACCGGAGCGTTTGAATAGTTATCAGACAAGAAGTCACCACTCGGAAGCTCCTACTAGCTTGTATCTTTCATCAGACCCCGAAGGTCGTCATGAACAAGCTATGTTACTTCTTTACAACCATTATCCTTTCCCGATTGAAAGGAAACTTAGTCATTGAACCTTTGAGACAATATAACCAGACTGGGAGAAAGGAATCACCCCGAGCCAGTCTTCAGGTCTTGTCTTTTAGGGACTATGCACTAACTATGGAATATGAAGAAGTGTTTATCTAAATATAGAAACCAATTGCTTTTAATAGTTCTTAAGATGTGTTTTATATACATATTTCAGCGGTTCTAAGTGGTTTTGACTTTATCAAACAAAAGTCCGAGTCTTGGATTCGTACTACAAATGGTATATTCACTTTCTATACGACAAACAAATTATCGAATAGAAGGTAAATCCATTCGTTCCAACGAATCTTAAACAGAAAATAATTTTTCCGCGATATCCAAGGATTGAATCCGAGAATCATTTCCTTATATCACTCCCACTATTTTAGCTAAAATTAACTGCCCGTTGTTTACTCCTTTAATCGTTAAATGCACCGCTACCTTGTTCTTCCAAAGAACTTAGCTCGAGAAAATCGCCAAGGATTCATAGGTTGGTGATCCAAAATCACTGTCCTTATCCTATGATTTTCAGTTAATTAATTTTCCGATTTAGCCTTAAAGTTTACTCAGTTTAGATGACTAACACTTTTAGACATATTCTCCCATTCTTGACTTTCCTTGAATGGAAACAGTCTTTGAACCAGCGGTTCGTTTGAGTAGACACTACTCTTGAACCGTGGGGTGTCTATTTCGAGTGTTACTCGTCGGGACTTCTCGGATTTTCTAATATACCAGAAAAAACAACAAATCATAACATTAAAGCTCCCACTAGTTTTTCGGTTCCAAATACCGTCTAACGAGCAATGCTTTATTTTTATGATTTTCCGATTTTTTCGATTAGAAAATCTTTCGTATATAGTTCTATTGTTTCCAGAAAAACAACAAATCATAGAAACTCCCACTAGTTCATCGATTCCAAATATCGTCTAACTAGCAACATTTCATGACTTTCCGGTTTTTCAATTAGAACGGTTACGTGTGTAGTCAGTTACACTTTTCTAATGTTCTAGAAAACAACAAATCATAAAGCTCCCACTAGTTCATCGATTCCAAATATCGTCCAACTAGTAACACTTCATGATTTTCCGATTTTTCAATTAGAAAATTACTCGTGTAATCACTACACACTCAAAATTCACTAGAAGAATTTTAAAGTCCGAAATCACCTAAGTTTGTCTCCCGTTTGGCACGAGTGACACTAGTGACATATCTATATGTCACTCTGATTTTTAAAAGGCTTAAGAAAAAATATCTCTTTCGAAAAATAATTGCATTATCGATTAACTAGTTCAACGTCCTAGTTACTTTCCACTTTTTAACGAAGTCAATACTAGTCAATTATAAATTTTAAGCAATTTAGTAAGGGATATTATGCTGTAAATAAAATGACATATATTAATTCAAGTTAACACTACTATATTTATTTTAGGAATTGTAAACTAAAATTAAGTCTACTCTACCATTCCAAGGTTTTAACCTCGCATCTCAATGCCGCCTTAGGGTAGGTCAAAGAGATGACGGTTAAATCGAGACAATCTCATCAATGAATAACTTGTGAGAATCGAACATCCCACGAGAATCGAACATCCCTTTATTCATTGACTACCTTCCTTTTTAGCCTAGATATTATCAAGAATACCCATGATGAGTGTGACCTACTATATCGGATCTCTTAGGTACGCCCCGAGTATGCCGTCTTAGGATAGGTCGGTGACCCGACGAGTACCCGGAAATCCTATCCTTTCGGAGACCAAGCCATGAATGTTGATAGGGGCGAACACCATCCTTAGGGGACGAAATCAAAGCGCCTCGGCGTCACCCTTCTCTCACTTACTTGTATCTATAGTAGAGGCCGTGGGGTTGGCTGTCGCCTCCCCCGCTCCCACTCAATATTTTGGAAGTGGTTGTGGGTTAACTAACCACGTCTTTTTGATGTTAACATAAAAGCACATCAAATCAAGGATTCGAATGGTGTCGGTAACGTAGGCAAGCCTACCCGTCCTATTCGTTGGAACATATGTGACAGTCGGACGAAGTCGGGTCAAGACAGCCCCATTGAGATAAGAAGGAATCACCCTCCGCTCTCCGGTGTAGCTTAGTCTTGCGGACCCCCGTGCATACATCACACTAGGAGGGTTAAGTCGGTCGAGCCTAGCTCAGTTGACCACCCAACCTATAGGCGAACCGTTTTTATCCAAGATTTATTGTTCTTTTACCATCATTCAATCTCGTAGACACTACGAATTGAAAACGTGATCTCGTTTGGGCTTTTAAGGCGGTTCACCGAGAACACACACCGAAAAGGCTTAACGATTTCATAACCCGTCCTCGGATCTTTAATTAGTTACTAAATTTATTAATTACCACGTATTAATTAAATTTCAACTAATTACACGAGTTTGTATACATGCCTATTTTAATTACCAAAATTAAAATTCTACATGTATGCATGGAGTGGATTTATGATATGATGCATGTCATGGCAATTCCGATTTTATATCTATTTTATGATCGAACACATAAAAAATAAATTGCGGAAATTTAAACACCGAGATGGATTGTTGGTACCCCCGTATCTAATCTATCCTAGGAAAAATAAATTACAATCTTGTTGTCTTGAGTCTTGATCTTGAATCTTGAACTCGAAACTTCCGGATCTCAAACCTTCGATCTTGACACGAATCTTGAACGACGAGAGAGAAGGCCGTAATATACCAATATATTCAAAATATATATATATATATTATCAAATTGTTTTTAAATACATATATTTTTTTTTAATAACAGCCATCGGCCAAGTATAAAAAAAAACTGAATTTTTTTTATTTTTATTTTTATTATTAATCAGGCAAGTCACGGCAGAAAAGTTAAATTTATTTTTTTATTTTTTTATTTTATTTTTTTTTTTTTTTGGTCAAAACTTGCGGCCATGATCTAACATTAGGTTACAACGAAAAAAGAAAAAAAATTTGCTGCCGCCAAAAAAAAAAAAAAAATGATTGCCGACGGAAAATAATTAAACAATTCGGCCTCCTCCCGTTTTTACCTTCTTGATGATCTTCAATAGCATGATCTTCAATACACCATCTTCGTCGTCTCGAACCCGGAACATCAAAATTATAATAAAAGATGCTACTTTTACATAAATTTCGAAATTTGACATAAATAAAATACAATTCCTATGCTCAATTGTTACTAAACAAAGGAGCTACAATAGATCTAACGAGTAAACAGTACCAACCCCAATCCATCTCTTCAACCAAGACATTCATAACATAAAAATAAAACAAAAATTTTCGGCCCCCTTAAAAAAAATTTGGGACAAAAAAAATCTACATGTTTTCCACTCCTAGATCTAATATTTTATACGTATAAATATAGATCACCATGGCGCTCTGCTACCACTTTTAGTAATACCATCCGCAACGGAAGCGATTTATGGATCTAGATCTATATAATACACGTAATAAAACAACTAGATCTATTCTACAAGGGGGTTGTAGAACATACCTCTTGGATCTCAAAATCCAAGTTGGAGAACCGCAATAGAAAAGAAGATGTGAAGAGCACCACGATCTTCCGTACGTGTGATCCAAGCAACTCCCGGTGGAAGGAAATCCTCGTCTCGAATCCTTCCGATATGCTACCCGGAAAAATCTCCAAGATTTTCCCCATATTCCCCTTGGCCGAAAATTTGCTCCTTCTCTCTAAGAGAAGTTGAAATTTATGTGTGTATTAAGGCTTGGAAAAACTCTCTTTATATAGGAGAGTAAAACTTAGCCTCCAAGGATTAAATAATTAAGAGATAATTATTACATTAATCCTTTTCCAAATAAAAGATAAATATAATATTTATCCCAAACAAATTAGGATAAATAAATATATTATCCAATATTCCATGATTTATCATTTAACAAATAAAAGATAAATCACACATTAAATAATTATCCAAGAAAACAAATTCCTTAATAATTAAATAATATAACATGCGCACCTTTTCCTTCAAATTCAAAGTCCACGCATATTTGACCAATTTGGGTCAAAATTGGTCAACACACCAATTCGGGCCAAGTCCACGAAAAATGTCTTTTCCGTGTATTTAATTATTTAGTCCAACTAAACAATTAATTCACATATCGTTTTAATAAAGTCCAACAAGAACTAAATTAATATTATTAGGATTCGACGTCCGAGAATAGCTATGCTATATTAGGAGGCACGTCGGGGACCATGGACTAATAATCGCGGCTCCGATAAATCAAATAAATAATTATCTTACGTCAGAATAATTATATTCGATAAATCAATCACAGAATATGCCACCATAATCCCGTGATCGCACTCCTCCGATTATGAGATTATATTTATCTCCTCACGAGAATAATGATAAGCGTCCATTGATATAATTATTACATATGGATTAATCCTCCATAGATTGTTCATTCTAAATCGGGAAGTTACCGTTAACCCTTTCTAGAACCTCTTATCCTTATTTACCATTAACCCCCTAGTGATCAATTAATTCATACAACTCACTGGTAGCTAATCAGTGTAAATATGAACTCGCGCGATCGATCAGTTTCTAGGATTAACAAATAAGGGAACTGTCTATCTACTTCCATAAATGGAAGGAATGGATTCCGTATCTGTGATAACACAGACTACTCACTCAATCCAGTACAATGCCAAGATGGGGTAATTCAGACCACAGACTCGGTGTAATCCTTAACCGTCAAGTCAAACTTCATACTGATTCAAGCAGTTGACTGTGATCACCTCAGGATTAAGATATATCCATAAATATGATCATCCATTGATTCGATAAGACTTCTCGATTACGGAATTATATCGTGAACTCTAATCAAATCGGTCCAGCCCTATATGATATATCTATCATATATAAATGCCCCATTAGGTTCTCTTAACCGAAAGTCCGGATAAGACAATCACACCTATTGTGTTATGGGCACATCAATAGCACGTTAAAGGAGAGACCCGATACTCTCGATTAACTTCACTACGGGCTAATTGTATTTTAAGTACATCTTCACTAACTCAATCCTCCTGTGTATATACCATACACTGAGTCAAGTAATTACATAAACGATATACTCAGGGTTTTCTGTAGTGTAAACACTATTGTCACATCGGTGATTATGAGAATAATAAATATGAATAATAATATCATTTCATTTATTAAATAAAACAATTACAAAATTGTCTTTCGGGCATCACACCTAACAGGTAGTAATGATACAAAAATTATTTTTGGGTTTTTTTTATATAGTTTTTAGAAAAATTAAAACGATTTAGAATGCAAACCAAATTTCGATAAAATGACTATAAAATCAAGTTAAACGAAAACGAAAACAAACCAATATCTAAATGACAAATGTCGAATAAAATGCACAGTAAAAATGTTTAATCAAACAAAGTCTTGAAATTCAATCTTCTTCATAGTCTTCCTCAGAATCGACATGAAAGCTTGAACTCGGAAACGACTGAGAAGCTGGTGGCTGAAATGTAGTCGTGGTCCTGACTGAACTATCAAGACCCATCGAACTCATGCCAGTCGTGATGTGTGAAAACTCAGTGAATCCTCCCCAACTAGACATCGCTGGTCTCTGAACACCTGTTGAAAATACACCTGTTCCACTAGATTGGCTCCCAAAAGGATATGACGATGGATGAAAGCTCGAAGGTGGTGGAATAGGTGTTACCCAATCTGGTAAGGTATATGGATCTGACTGACAAGGTGGATAGGCAGGATCATCAAAGGTAGGATTACGAAGCAACTGCTCGTTCCTCCTTAAACCTCTACGAATATCATCACACCACTGCCTATTACTTTCAGCATACAAAGCCATGTTGGCTTGACCACGTGCAACGTCTGACACTAAAGATTGAAACATATCATATGTGATAGTGTTGGAGAAAGGAGTTTGTTGAGGCTGACTCGAAAAAGATGGAAAAGAGGAAGAAGATGTGAAAACTGGTGGAGCTGGTTGAGTTTGACGACTTCTAATCAAAGAGCGTATACTACCATCCGGAAGCTTAGTCAAACTTGGTCCAATCAGATTTGCATCAGCCAGAGATAACTTGTCATTAGGCAGGACTGGTACTCCCACCCTACGACATAAATCTGAGATAAAACAAGGGAAGTACAGATGACTCCCTGGTCTGGCGATGACAATACTTTCAAAAATTCTTTTAAACATGACCTTTCCAACATCCACTTTAACATCATTTACCATCGCCCAAGCGATACAAACATCTTCCTTTCCATACGCAGTATGTTTACTAGAAGGGTAGAGAGTATGGCTAATAAATCTTTTAATCGCCCTTAAACCTCTAATACACCTCCCGTAGTTAAACCGATTCTCAACCCACACAGCGGTTGGGTCAAAAGCGTGCTGAGCTCTCAGGGAAGTTTGTTCAAAGCTTGCTGGATCATCTAGATTCCAAACTACCCTGTAATCCTCCTCATCAGGAAAAACTTTAACTCCAAGAATTGCATTGATAACTTCAGGGTTAAAAGGAATATTTCTGGCTCTTAGGGGTACAGTTTGCGACTTAGTCAGCTCATCTTGTGACAATGTAGATAAAACTGAATAAAACTCAGCTACTAAAGTCGTATTAATCTCCCCTTCTCTTCTGGCTGCTAGTTCTAACCACTGTCGTTTTCTAAAGATATCTTTAACTTCATCACCTAAGTCATCCAAGTCTAATCCCTTCTCAACCAAGACATCACATTTACTATAAATTTTCTCATATGCTTTCTTAGCCTCAGGTGATGCTGTTTTATCAAAACTTACGGCTTCTTCTTCAGATGATAAAATTATTGTGCCTACTACCGGAGTTGATATAGGAATGTTTGATTTACGCTTTTTAGAGGCTTTCCTACTCGACTCAGCCATTCTACGATATTGGTAAAGCCAATCAACAACAAAAACAACAACAAAAACAACAAAAAATAAAAATGTCACAACACACTCAAAAATCAAAACAGTTGAAATTAATCTAAAAACTTATGAAAAATACGAAATTGATAACTAAATAAACTAAATAATACCTTAATATGAAGAAAACGTTGAAAAGTAGGCCGGAAAAGTGATAAAAGTCGCCGGAAAGAATGTAGCTTGTTTTTGATCCTTTTTGAATTTTGTAACTTTTGTGGAAGAGAGGAGATAGAATAATGAAGAAATCAAGTAGTGGTGTAGTGTGAGATGAATTTTTGTGGAAGAATTGAAGAAAAATTTCTTTGAGTGGTGGGGTTTGGTGTGGGTTGCGGCTGTTGAAAGAATTAGGGAAGAAGAAGAAGAAGAAAAGAGGGGTCCCCGTATTTTTATGTTTTTAGACCCCGGACCGGTCCGGGTTCAATTTTTTCACTTTTCCGATTTTTTTTTTCTTTTTATGATTTTTGATTAAAACTTATAAAAATTCTAATAAAACTTTAATTAAAATCTTAAAGATAAGTTTATAATAATTTTAAAACTTGCTAAAATCTTTAAAAATAAAATTTGAAGGAAATTTTATAATTTTATAACAATTTCTAAAAATTTAATAAAATCTTTATAACACTTTATTAAAAAGCTTATAAAAATTTACGAAATTTATATCAACTCTTATAAAACATCTAAATAAAGACTAAAGAAAAACTTTTATAATACTTTTATAAAACTACTCAAAATTCATAAAGATCCAATTTTATAAAATTCTTAGAAGTTATGCGAAAATTTTATAAAGCATAAGAAAAGACTCGAAACTTAAGGGGTTCTTGATTCTTCGATTTCTAAATCCTCCAGAGTTCTGATGTACCGTTCAATCAACCTAACTCCTAAAAACGAGGCATTTGAATTATCTCTCGGAATTCCATCGGGATTTTCGGATAACCACCTAATCGTTCCCTTCCTAACAATATTCAAACACTCATCCTGGGATTTGGTTGTGTTTTTCCCACAGCGTCCAACATGTTCACTTTTTCCACAGAGTCTGCATCTCATCAGAAACTTTGCCCTTCTTTTTATCGCAATCCATTACAAACTTCTCTCAATCTGATCTCTCTTAACAACTTCTTGTTTTGTTCAAAAACTAAAGCTTCTATAGCAAACGCGACATCTTTATCAAGGCCTAATTTTAAAAGTAAAACAAAAACTCCTAATCTATCTAAAAAAGGCATCCAGTTCTTTTACGTCTATCCGGTAAAAGACGAAAATAGTTTAAACATAAACAAAAACACAGAAAAGTAGAGTAAAGATAGATAGCACCTGGTATTCGGCTGATTTCAGTTTCTCTGCTTTTCAGTTCTTTTGTTTTTCTGCTTTTTCAATTTGTTGGGGGATCAATCAATAGCAATACTTCTTCTTTTAGTGTGATTCCTTCTCCCTCCACAAATAACTTTACTCTGTGGCCATTGGCTATAAAAGTTGTATTTCCATCAGTTAGTTCAACTGCTCCAGATTTGTAAACCCGTGTTACTTTAAATGGACCTGTCCATCTTGACTTAAGCTTACCTGGAAACAACCTTAAACGTGAATTGTACAAAAGCACTCGATTACCTACATGGAACTCACGTTTAAAGATTCTCTTATCATGGAAAGATTTCGTGCGTTCCTTGTAGATTCGAGCGTTTTCATAAGAATCGAGACGAAATTCTTCTAGTTCTGTCAATTGAAGCAATCTATGATCACCGATAGCCTTAGGATCGAAATTCAGAAATTTAATAGCCCAAAAGGCTCGGTGTTCTAACTCAACTGGGAGATGACAAGACTTACCAAAGACTAGCTTATAGGAGAACAACCAATTGGTGTTTTAAAAGCTGTTCTGTATGCCCATAATGCATCATCTAATTTAACTGCCCAGTTTTTACGATTTGAATCAACTGTTTTCTCCACGATTCTTTTGATTTCTCTATTTGACACCTCTACCTGTCCACTGGTTTGCGGATGATAGGGTGTTCCTAACTTATGTGTTACACCATATTTTTCAACTATCTTAGTAAATGGTTTATTACAAAAGTGTGACCCTCTATCACTAATGATAGCCCTCGGAATGCCATATCTGGTAAATATATTCTTTTTAAGGAATCGTATGACAACTTTGGTATCATTAGTTGGAAGAGCTTCAGCTTCCATTTCGAGACATAATCTACCATTACAAGAATAAATCTTTTTCCAAAAGATATAGGGAAAGGTCCCATGAAATCTATACCCCAAACATCAAATAACTCACATTCTAAAATAGGTTGCATAGGCATTTCATGTTTTTTAGATACATTTCCCCATTTTTGACAAGATTCACAAGATTTAACATATTTATACGCATCTCTATATAGTGTAGGCCAATAAAAACCACATTGTAAAACTTTAAAAGCAGTTTTCCAACCTCCATGATGACCTCCTGCCTCACGATCATGACAAAATGATAAAACACTTAAAATTTCATTATCAGGCACACATTTTCTGATTATCCCATCCGAACATTTACGGAAAAGGTCTGGTTCCTCCCAGTAATAAAATTTTAAGTCATAAAAGAACTTCTTTTTCTGTTGCCAAGTCCAATGAGACGGAATATAATCACAGGTTAAGTAATTAATGATATCTCCAAACCAAGGAGACATTTCCTTAGAAGGAATTCTATTTTTTAATAACTGCATGGTTGAAGGAATATCTATTCTAAATAATTGTTCATCAGGAAATGAATCTTTAATTTCAATTCCTATTTCTTCACCATTTTCCATTCTACTTAGATGATCTGCTACTACATTCTCACTTCCTTTTTTAACTTTAATTTCAATATCAAATTCTTGAAGTAAGAGAATCCATCTAAGCAGACGAGGTTTAGCATCTTTCTTACTCAGTAAATACTTTAGTGCTGAATGGTCTGTATAAATTATTACCTTAGAACCAACAATATACGATTGAAACTTATCTAAGGCAAAAATTACAGCCAACAGTTCTTTTTCTGTAGTTGCATAATTTAGTTGAGCAGTGTTTAATGTGTGGGATGCATAGTAAATAGCTTTGAGAATTTTGTTATATCTTTGACCTAAAACAGCTCCTACAGCTAAATCACTTGCATCACACATAATCTCAAACGGCAAACTCCAATCTGGTGCTACTAGCACTGGTGCAGTAGTCAACCTCGCTTTTAAGGTCTGAAAGGCTTCCATACATTTACTATCAAAGTTAAAAGGTACTTCCTTTTCAAGTAAATGACTTAGAGGCTTCGCTATTTTCGAGAAATCTGCAATGAACCTTCTATAAAATCCTGCATGTCTGAGAAATCCTCTTAGGGTTCTTAAATTAACTGGTGGAGGTAATTTTTCAATTACTTCGACTTTAGCTGTATCAACTTCAATACCTTTCTGTCAGAGATTCTATGTCCTAGAACAATCCCTTCTGATACCATTAAGTGACATTTTTCCCAGTTTAGTACTAGATTGGTATCTTCACAGCGTTGTAACACTCGTTCTAAGTGTAACAAACAAACATCAAATGAATCTCCGTAAACACTAAAGTCATCCATAAAAATTTCTAAAAATTTCTCAACCATATCAGCAAATATAGCCATCATACACCTTTGAAACGTAGCTGGTGCATTACATAAACCAAACGGCATTCTTTTATAAGCAAAAGTTCCATAAGGACAAGTGAAATTAGTTTTTTCTCTATCTCCTGCTGCAATGAATATCTGTAAATATCCTGAATAACCATCTAAGAAACAGTAATACTTATGTCCACTTAAACGTTCCAACATCTGAACTATGAATGGAAGTGGATGATGATCTTTCTTAGTATGATCATTTAGTTTTCTAAAATCAATGCACATTCGATAACCTGTAATCTCTCTTGTCGGAATCCATTCATTCCTTTCATTCTCTTTCACTGTGAAACCTCCTTTCTTTGGTACAACTTGAGTTGGACTAACCCATTCACTATCTGATATGGGAAAAATTATCCCCATTTTTAATAGCTTAATGACCTCTTTCTTAAAAATTAACTGCAAATTTGGGTTGAGGCGGCGTTGCGGTTGAATACAAGGTTTAGCCTCTTCCTTCAGAATTATCTTATGAACGCAAATCTCAGGGCTAATACCTCGAATATCGGCAACTGTCCATCCAAAAGCTTTCTTATGCTTTTTCAACATTCTAAGTAATTGATCTTCTTGACGCTCAGTTAAAGATGATGAAATAATAACTGGTAATAGATTATTAGTTTCAAGAAAAGCATACTTCAGATTTAAAGGTAACGGTTTCAATTCCAGATTCTTAGGTGGATCTTCCAGTGATGGTTTAAGAACTGGTCCTTCTAGTTCTAATTCCAAATACTTATGCCATGATGGTTTAAAAGTAAAACTTCCTTTATCTAGAGAAAGAATTATCTCTTTCATTTCGGTGTCTTTCTCATCTTCCTTATAGATAGATAGAGTTAAACATTCTTCTAATCTGTCTTCAAAAGTTGGTAACTGATTATCATAGACAGAATGAATATCTTCTATAAAAGAACATGATTCTGGTGATTTATATGGATGGTTCATAGCTTTGAAAATATTGAAAGTAACTTCATCTTCATTGACTCTCAGAATTAACTCTCCTTTCTGGACATCTATTAAGGTTCTTCCTGTAGCTAGAAATGGTCGACCTAAGATAAGTGGCACTGAATATCCTTCTTCCATTTCCATAACTACAAAGTCTACTGGAAAATAGAACTTGTCTACTTTAACCAATACGTCCTCAATAATTCCTTTAGGATTTTTAATCGATCTATCTGCCATCTGCAGAGTCATTTCAGTTTTAGTAAGCTTTCCTATGCCTAGCTTCTTATAATCCTCATAAGACATGAGATTTATACTAGCTCCAAGATCACATAAGACCTTCTTAAACAGAAATCCTCCAATTTCACATGGAATGGTAAAACTTCCAGGATCTTTCAGTTTAGGTGGTAACTTATGCTGCAAAACTGCAGAACATTCTTCATTTAGGCATATATTCTCATATTCCTCTAATTTTTTCTTGTTTGACAGAATATCTTTCAGAAATTTTCCATAAGCAGGCATACTAATTAGAGCTTCGATAACAAGGATATTAACATGAATATGACGAAAAGTATCAAGGAAACGAGCATACTTCTTATCAGTTTTAATCTTTTTAATTTGATCTTTAGGTGGGTAAGGTAAAGATTCTAAATCTATCACCTTTGATCCCAAAGTCATTTTCTCTTTTCCTTTTTCCTTAAACTTTTGAGTATTACTTGATCGCCAAGTATCATAATCTTGAGTTTTTTCTTTTAAAACATTCCCTGAATCAATCTCTACTTCAGATTCCTTCAGTTCTTCTTGTTTTTCATCCTTGTTTTCATTATCTTCCATTCTAACATGTTCTTTGAATAAATTCCTTAAATCTTTATCCATGGGATCCTTCAAAATCCTAGGGATTTTTACCCATTTTCACCTTCACTTTCAGGTTCCAAACTTCTATTCCTTTTCAAGAAATTCTCTATAATTTCTTCTTCCTCATCAGTGAATTCAATTTCATCTTTAGTTTCATTATTTTTTCCATCTAAATCATTTTCTACTTCATTATTTCCGAAGTTTTCTACTCCATTACTACCACAGAGTTTTCTACTTCTCGTAACTACAACATTTACCTCTCTTGGGTTTCTTTCAGTATTGCTTGGTAATCCCCCAGGGGGTCTAATGTTATTACGTTCACCTTCCCTACTCAAATGATCTTCCATATTCCTCAATGAGGCTTCTATCGTTATCATTCTGGTATCATGTCCACTCATAGATGTTTTCATTGTACTCATATCCTTGGTGACTGTACCAATAGAAGTCATCATTGTTTCCATATTCTTAGCTTGAGTAGATAATACACCCATCATATTTTCCATTAATTTTTCCCATTTTTCAACTCCTTATGCAGATTGAGTTGAACTTTGAGTTACTGGTATACTTTGAGTGGTATGTTGAGGATAGGATCTAGGTAATGATTGTAAATTCTGATTAGATGTATTTTCTTGATAAACTTGATTATTATTCATATTCCTATAAGGAACTGGATATGGCGGTTGTCCTTGCTTACTAGGGTTTTCAGACCATCGATAAGTAGGGTGATCTCTTCTAATAGCATTAAACGAGTTTGAGTATGCATTGTTCAAATTCCTATGCTGCTGAAGAAAACTCACCCCCTCTCTTGAATATCCTGTTGGTTCTTCAATCCCTATTGACATATTATCCTGATTTGAGTATTCAGTTGGTGTACTATTCTCTGAACTTTGGTTTTTATTTGATTGTAGGCCATCAAATTTCCTACTCAAATTTTCTAAATGTGCTAGAACTTCCGTGTTAGATGTACATTCTCCTGCAAAAGCTACTTTCCTGGTGCTAGAACCGGTTTCCCACATTCTGTTATTTTTGGAAATCTTTTCTATAGCATCGTAAACTATTTGAGCTTCACTCATCATTAAAGAACCACCACAGGCATGATCTACATCCGCACGTGAATCTTTTCTTAATTTACGACAGAAGAGTTGAATTTGCATATCTAAGGAATAACCATGGTCGGGACAAGCTCTTAACAATTTTTTAAATCTTTCCCAGGCATTCCCAAGCGTTTCTTCAGATCCTTGTCTAAAGTTAGCAACCTCGACTTTTAATTCCAAATTTCGTCCAGGAGTGAAATATTGTTTGAAATTCGGTTTGAATCTCCTCCCAACTTGTAAGTGAATGATGTGGAAGAGACATAAACCAATCTCGGGCTCGTCCTTTTAGAGAAAAAGGAAACATAGTCATCCTCGTTAATTCCTTATGAGCACCTTGACTTTTGGCTGTATTGCACAGTTCTTCAAAAAGATAGAGATGATGATGTGGATCTTCATCATCCTCTTCTAGGAATTGGGCTCTTGCGTCAATTAAACCAAAAAGATGAGATTTAATTTCAAAATTGGTTGCTCCTTCATTGGGTAAAAGTATGGGATTATTAGTCTGGTTCCTTCTTATGGTTTGATCACAAATAGGTCTCGGGTTTGGTGGGTTATTACGATTATTCTGGTTCCGATTCTGATTATTTCTATTATTATTATTATGATTATTATTAGGGTTAACAGGGTTTTGTCCATGCCCTGGAGCTTGATCTAGCCTCTGTTCATTTGTTTCATCAATAGTTTCAGCCATTTCTTTATTTTTGTTTGAAGATGATTCTTGGTCAGGATTTCCCTGACTAGTATGACCTCGTTTACTCTCTAATCTTAACTGCCTTTCGTAAGTGTTTATGTCAGGCTTATAAGGAGTGAGTGGGGACTTACCGCTTCTGGTCATCAACTAACAAAAATAGAAAAATGCTCGAAATTGATAGAAGTAAAAAGATTGGTAACTTACTTTTAAGGTAAGTACCAACGAAAAATAAAAAAGAAATATGATAAGAAGAGTGTTGACTTATTCTCGAGAATTTTGAGCTAATACAAGTAGTAACCATAGACACAAAGAAAGAAATTAGCGACATTCCCCGGCAACGGCGCCAGAAATCTGACAGCTGCCTTTCGTAGTGCTAAACCAGTCCTTAAGCGACAGTGTATCGGGTCAAACTGTAGTGCTAGTGTGGTGAGTCAGTGTCGAATCCTCAGGGAACTTGGTAATTCTTCTAAGTGTGGTTAAACACCAAAGAGCTATTATTAACTCGATCTAAACCGCAATTTTATAACACAGATCATTACTATTCTACTTAACATAAAATAAATGCGTAATTTAAAAGTTATTCAAATATAATATATATAGATATATAAATATATAGAGAGGTACATAGATTGCACAATATATATATATATAGATATAAATATATAGATACCAATATAATTTTATAGAATTAGACAAATAAGTTTATAGAACTAGCCAAAGTTTATATAATTGAATTATACGATCTTTTCAAGTAAGCGGAATGTGCTCGATCTTTCCTTTTATTTTAGGTCCAATTGAGTAAATGAAACGGTGCACTCCTGAGGTTAACAATTCCTCCTCACACGAGCGTATGAAATTGTCATATGTCATTGTCATCAGTTTAATCTCCACAACTGCCCCATGGTAATCTTAGTTAGTCTAAACAGGTACCGAGTACAAATCTACCCCGGATAAAAGAGGTTATTCCGTTTGTCAGACGGCCGATGTTATTCAAAAGGCTCCGGTTGTCAGGCGGATCGATTTAACTTTCCGGTGTTAGTTTTAATTAAACCGTTGATTTTAACATTATTACGATCTCGAGCACAATTTTAATAAGATTAATCTTTCCCAAGACAAATCTGCCCCCGGGTAGGAAATAGGATTCCGTTGTCACGCTTTACGCACGGCCAATTTTACCCTCCGGTTTTTCTATCTTTTATCTCATATCCTAACTTCTCTGGTCAGTTCATCATTAGGTTATATGGTGCGATTCATCTTGGTTAATTACGTCAATCCGAATATTATCAATACGTTACAGAATAGAAAAAGATTCAATTAACTCAATTTTAGTAAATTTTACTTAGACAGCATTCCTTTACCGAAAAGATAGAAATAAAACGATTACATAACTTTTGCTAGTTATTAGAGTTAGCCTAAAAACATTATAACAACGAAAAACATAAAAACAAACATAAATACTTAAGAAAATTTACCGATTACAAATGCTGAATCAGAGTTGTATTCTTCCGGACATTACAACGACTTCAACAACACCGAACTTCCGATAATTTCCTGAGCATTACAACAGTACTACGAGATTATTATCTTTGGCTTAAGGCCTATTTACAAACTACTACTACTAAAAAGAAAAAAAGAAAAGATAGAGGAGAAAATATATATATGATATTGTGTATATATATTGGTACACCCGGCTCTGTTGCAATGAGCTCCTTTATATAGATGAAAGTCTTGGGGCCGGACCGGTCCGAGATCAACCCGGACTGGTCCGGTGTAATGATTGATTCCACCGCCTTGATTACAATCAGCATGTGCGGTGATAATTATAATTATAATTATATATAACTTATAAAATTCATATCTCGAGTTCTGGATCTCCAAAAATCATGATTCAAGCGACATCGGAAAGCTCTCGGGAAAATCTACAACTTTCGTGAAGGATCCTTCTTCAGATATTGTCGTTTTAATGAGCCATTCGTTTGTCGAAGACATTTCTCGATTACCACTTAATCAAATCGATTAGCCACTTGACCACTTCGATTGACCACTTGACCACTTAAGCAATTCAATTGACCATTTAAGCTCGTGACACTCTCTAAATCCTTCCAGAGAAATGAGTATACTTCAACATGTCGATTCTCGAGGTCTTGGTTTATAAATCTGCAATAAAATACCACAAATACCCACGTAAATCTGACACGACACTCCGATTTACTAAAATCGGTACAAAATGATAACTTTTTATTATTATTATTACTACTAACTACTCTAAATTATAAAGATTAACATTTCATACTATTTATATCATAATTTCATATATTTTATATAGAATTTGTTGATAAAACCTAATAATATAGCGTATATTTAATCATATAAAAGTAGTATATCACTCAGTACATTCCAAAACCAAAAAGAGAATGGAATGCTGAAGATAGGAAGAGAGCAAACCTCAACAATATTGCTATTGATATCATTTATAGAACCTTGGATAGCAATATGTACATGAAGGTTAAAGATTGCAAAACAATTAAATAACTTTAGGACAAAATACAGTTGTTCTGTGAAGGGACTGATGAAATCAAGAAGAATAAAATCAGTGTGGCAAAGAAGAAGTTCCAAAAGTTTGAAATGAAACCCAATGAAACCATTGAACAAATGGAATCTAGGTTCAATGCAATTCTGGATGAACTCACCCTGCTGAGTGTTATTTACTCAAAAGAAGAAATCAACACAAAAATCTTGGAAGCTTTACCTGCTACAGATGGATGGAAGATGAAGGTGACAGCCATAGAAGAAATGAGAAGACTGCATAAAGATGATACATTCAAGTTATTCTCAGATCTTAAGGCATATGAATTCAAAAAGAAGTTGTCACCTACTACTGAAAAAGAAGAGCCAAAAACTACAGCACTGGCTGCCTCACATCAAGAAGAAGCATCAGAAGCTAAAAATGACTTACTGGATGAGATGCAAGAACAGATTACACTACTGAGCAAGAAGATCAGAATAATGAAAGGTGGAAAGGGTTCTCCAAGGAATTTCAACAAGAAATTCAGTGAAAAGAAGAAAGAAGAACCAAAGAAAGACAATGATTATCTATGTTTTCATTGCAAGAAACCAGGACACTTCAAACCTGAATGTCCTGAGTTAAAACAAAGTAAGGAACCTGATTATCTGTGCTTCAATTGCAAAAAGCCTGGACATATCAGACCTGACTGTCCAGACCTACTGAAGACCAAAAGCCAACAAAGAAGATATGGCAAGAAGGCTATGGTAGCTGAAGATGAATCAGGGTATGAAGTGGAATCTGAAAAGGGAAATGAATCAGATGACACAGCATTGGTTGCTATAATGGAAGATTATGGATTAATGGCTAATATGGATGAGACAGAGGAGGTATACAATACTGTATCAATTAACACTCCTGCTGGAAGTGATTGTGAATCAACTTGTCGTTCAAATCCTAGAAACTCTTACAATGAAGAAGCTTTGGATGCCATCCTCAATCAACTGAGGAAAATACAATTTGGCTATGAGATTGTGAAGGCTGAAAAAGAAGCTCTTCAATTAGAAGTTGATAGATTGAATGCTGAATTAAGGGTTCTCAAAGGTAAGGAAAAAGATGTTGCACAGAATCAGTATAAGCCTGCTGAACATCCAGTAGCCTCTGAATCTGCTGATCCATCTTATTCCTCTACTGCATACAAATCTGGAAAGCCTTATGGTGATAGAATAGGGCTTAGATTTGGAACTCAACAATCCAAAAAGAGTGGATCCAGTAAGGCTACTGAACCTAGTGCCATAATTGGTCCTAAGTTTGTACCTGCATAAGATCCAACTCCCAGTAAGGTTGCTGAGGCAGTAAAACCTACTGAGAATGCTTCAAGGAAGCAAAATCAGAAGTCAAAGAAGTCAACAGCTCCTAATAAAAAGAACAAATCCAAAAATAGGACTGCTGTGCCTTCTAAACCTGCTGATAGCAGACTTGCTACCAAGTCTGCTGGACCACAGAAGGGTAAGAAACAGAAATATTCCAAGGATAAGAATCCTAAACCCATAAATGTTAATCATTCAAGGGATACTTATCTCAGGGGGAAAGGTAGACTGTTCCCTATTGATGATGATTGGAATATTCCTATCTAATGCTAGAAACAGTAAGAATAACCATGCTGCTAGGGTAAAACCTAAGCAATGGGATCAGCAGAGGACTTACACAAGACCTCAACAGACTCTATACTACAGGTCTGTTCCTAACAGACATCAAACTAATGGTTATGCTAATGCTTCTAACAACAAAAGTCACTTCAAACAACATTATAAACCAAAAGGCCAGAAAACATATGTGAATCCTACACAATCTACTGTTAGAACCTATGGATGTGTGGAATACATGTATGAACCAAAGTATGACACTTTTAGGAGAAGACCTTATGGAAACATCCCAGGGGTCATGCTTACCACTGACATTATGGACCCAAACAGGTTTGGGTACCTAAAATGTATTAACTTTGTTTTGTAGGGTGTCTGGTACTTTGACAGTGGATGTTCCAGACATATGACAAAGAACAAGCACTGTTTGTCAAATTTTGTGACAAAGGATGGTCCAAGGGTGAATTTTGGCAGCAAAAATACACCTGGATATACAAGAGGATATGACACACTTGTGAGGAATGGACTTACAATCAAGAATGTTGCATATGTGGAAGGACTGGACTACAACTTGCTGAGCACTGGACAATTCTGTGACATGGGATACAAGGTCACTTTTGACAAGAACAATTGTATTGTCATTAGTGAAAGAGGTGATCAAGTTGTATTGGCTGGTAGAAGACAACAAAACATGTATGTTGTGGATTGGTCTACTGCAGTTCTAGAAACCCGTCTGATTGTGCATACCAAGTCAGAACTCAATTGGTTGTGGCACAAAAAGTTGAATCACTTAAATTTTGATGACATCAATCAGTTGGTGAAGAAGAAACTGGTGATTGGTTTACCTGAGATCACATTCAAGAAAGATACTATATGTGATGCATGTCAGCAAGGTAAACAGACTAAATCAAGCTTCAAATCAAAGACTAAGCAATCAACTAATAGAGTCTTAGAGCTGATGCATATGGATCTATTTGGACCAGTTGCACCAACAAGTGTTACAGGAAAGAAATACACCTTAGTGGTTGTGGATGATCACTCTAGATACACTTGGGTGATATTTATGAACAAGAAAAGTGAAACACTCAAGATGATGCCTGATCTTTTGAAAAGATTACAAAATGAGAAAAGTTTTACAGTAGTAAAGATAAGATCAGACGAGGGTACTGAGTTTCTCAATAAAGTTATAAGAGAATACTGTGAACAGAATGGTGTACTACACCAACTTGCTGCTGCTAGTACACCTCAACAAAATGGGGTTGCTGAAAGAAGAAACAGGACCTTAAAAGAAGCAGGAAGAACAATGATTTGTGAAGCATTGCTGCCTGAAAGGTACTGGGCTGAAGCAGTTAATACAGCATGCTATACACAAAACAGAACCTCAGTGAACAAGAAGCTGCTGAAGACACCTTCTGAGATTTGGAATGGAAGGAAACCAAATATATCATATTTCCATCCATTTGGAAGTAAATGTTTTATCTTGAATCATAAAGAGCATTTGAAGACATTCCAACCTAAATCAGATGAAGGAATTTTCTTGGGATACTCTTCAGTCAGCAAGGCATTCAGGGTACCGAACAAAAGGTCACTAAAACATGAAGAAACTATACATGTTGTGTTTGATGAACCTAAGTTCACTGGTATGGAAGATGAATGTTGTGAACCTGCTGAGAACCTTCAAGTCACTGATCCAGATTGTGTTGAAGTCTTGGAAAGGGTTAATGACTTAAAAGTTTCTGATACTGCCCCTGCTGAACACCCTGCTGGTGATACTACTGATGCAACAACTGAAGCAATTCAAGGATCTGATGAACCCCCTATTGAAGACGCAACAACAGACTCTACTGAAGATGAGGTTCCTGAGAATCAAACTAACCAGAATCCACAATGGTCAAGGAATCACCCTGCTGAACAAGTTATTGGCAATGTACAGCAAGGTGTGAGGACTAAAAGACAACTAGAAGCAATGTTTACTTGTTTTATATCTCAAGTTGAACCTAAAGTTATTGAAGAAGCAATTTCAGATCCAGTTTGGATAATTGCTATGCAAGAAGAGTTAAATGAATTTGAAAGAAATCAAGTTTGGACACTAGTTGAAAGGCCTAGTCATGCAAATATCATTGGTACTAAATGGGTATACAGAAACAAACTTGATGAATCTGGTACCATTGTGAGGAATAAGGCCAGACTAGTTGCAAAAGGCTATTCTCAAGCTGAAGGAATAGATTTTGATGAAACTTATGCACCTGTTGCAAGATTGGATGTTATCAGATTATTCCTAGCACATGCTGCATATAAAAACTTCAAGGTATATCAAATGGATGTCAAAAGTGCATTTTTGAATGGCATTCTAGAGGAGGAAGTGTATGTTCAGCAACCTCCTGGATTTGAAGTTAAAGATCAAGAAGATAAAGTGTATAGACTCAATAAAGCACTTTATGGCTTGAAACAAGCACTAAGAGCATGGTATGAGACTCTATCTCAATTCTTGGTGGACAATGGCTTTACAAAAGGCACCATTGATAAGACTCTTTTCAGAATCAATGAGAAGGACAGCACCCTGCTGGTACAGATTTATGTTGATGACATAATCTTTGGTTCTGAAAATGAATTGCTATGTGAAAAGTTTGCAAATCTAATGAAGAGCAAATTCCAAATGAGTATGATGGGAGAAATGAACTACTTTTTGGGATTGCAAGTTAAACAGATGAAAGATGGAATCTTCATTCATCAAACCAAGTACACCAAGGAGATGTTGAAGAAGTTTGGTATGGAAAATAGTACCAGGATATCAACTCCTATGAGTACAAATATCAGATTGGATGAAGATAAAGAAGGCAAAGATGTTGATCAGACCTTATACAGAAGGATGATAGGCTGTCTGCTGTACCTTACTGCCAGCAGACCTGATATATCTTTTGCTGTAGGTGTTTGTGCAAGGTTTCAATGTAAACCTAAAGAAAGTCACTTAGGTGCAGTCAAGAGAGTTCTCAAGTATCTAAAAGAGACTTTGGGAGTAGGGATATGGTATTCCAAGGATGGAAGCTTCAAATTTATATCCTACTCAGATTCTGATTACGCTGGATACAAGATTGATAGAAAAAGCACCACAAGAACTTGTCAGTTAATAGGAAATAGACTGGTTTCCTGGTTTAGCAAGAAACAGAACACAATATCAACTTCCACTGCTGAAGCTGAATACATTGCTGCTGGAAGTTGCTGTGCACAAGTACTTTGGCTAAGACAACAATTAAGGGATTATAGAATTGAGGAGAAAGAAATTCCAATAATGTGTGACAACACAAGTGCAATTGCTATCACAGAAAATCCTGTCTTGCACTCAAGAACCAAGCACATTGATGTGAGACATCATTTTATAAGAGATCATGTTGAAAAGAAGGATGTGGTGGTTCTGTATATCCCTACTGAAGATCAACTTGCTGACATTTTCACTAAACCAGTTGATAGTGATAGATTTGCTAAACTAAGGACTGAACTTGGAATTATCAAAGTTGACTGATAATCAGCATTGTACTGGAATTCACCAAGGGGATTAGTCTTTACTATGTTGGGTGAGCTCACTTAGCAGATTAGTCATTGGTATCAACAATTCCATGTACTTATGTTTGGACAATTGAGCAAATGAGGTTGCCAAGGGGATTGGTCTTTGTCATGATTGGGTGAGCTCACTTAACAGATCAGTCATTGGTATTAAACTTCATCTTGTATTATCAATTGAACAAAACAAGAAGAAATCAAGGATCAGTAGATTTACTATGTCAGCAGGCTGCTGAAGCATTTTTATCAGCAGACTGCTGAGCCAACCCTGCTGAATGAAACGTTACACAGTCAAACTACTAAAGTCAAAAATCAGATTGGTGGGATATTTATTTTATCCTTTATAACCACAGTTAACACGATCCAACGGTTACAAACGTTATGGAGAAAGTAATGGGCCACGTGTCAAGACAGCATTCACTCAGATTAATCGTGGTTGATATGGATGTACGTGCACTGACAGTTACAACCACTCCCTATCTATTTATACAGACCCATTACACAAAAGATACTCTCTACTTGCAAAATCTCAGATTTATACTCTCTATTTTTACATTGTGTGAACACAGATTTGAGAAATTATCTTCTTCATCTTATTTTTCTATAACAATGGCGGAGAAGATTGATGTTCAGATTGGAACAAGCCAAAGTGTGAGAGGTTTCGTTGTTGATGCTAATAAAACTGAACTAGCAATCAACATTGGTTGAAGAATAAGGAGGTATGAAGGTCTGGAGAATGTGCTTAATATAAGACTGGAAACAATTTCATACACAAATGTTGTGAGCTTCTGGAAGAACATTGTGATTAAAGAAGGAACAGAGGCATTCAAAACAACTGTGAATGCCCAGGAGATTGAGATTTCCCCAAGTCTACTGAGGGAAGTTTTTGGTTTTGAAGAAGTAGTAGATGGTCCAGTAAATCCTGAGGAAATGGGATTATCCAAGATGGATTTTGTTGATAAGATCAAGACAAATGAAGGCATCAAATCAACTCCAGGCATCAATGTTAGACACATTGGGTATGAGTACAACCTGCTGAGCAAAATCATTGCAAAGAATATATTAGGGCTGGTTGGAAGTATGGATACTCTATCAGGACCCAAGATAGAGCTGCTGATGATTATTTGCAGAAGTATGAAGTTTGATTGGGCTGGGTATTTCATTCATTACATGAAGAAGGTTGCAAAAGAGGAAAGAGAAGGAAAGAGGAAATCCAAGGCCTTACCTCTAGGATTAATGATTCAGACCCTGCTGAATCATTTGGAGATTCCTGATGTAGCACCTGAAAATATTAATCAATCCAGATACAAGAAAGAGATTGATTATGCTATCCCTGGTCTGGATGATGATGAAGAAGGTGTTGCTGAAGCTGCTGATAGTGATGACAATGGAGATGATGGTGATACTGGTGGTGAGCAGGTCAAGCAAACTACTAAGAAATCTATCAAACCTGTTGCACCAAAGAAGACCACTGAGAAGAGAAAGGCTGCTGACACAATGAAGATAACATAAATGTTAAAGCCTAAAAGAACAAGGAAGCAAACAGCACAGACTGCTGAGTCTGCTGAGGGTGCAGCTGAAGTTAAGATTACTGACCCTGCTGTAGCTGCTAGAAAAACTGTTGTTGAGACTTTGAGGGAACAACATAAAGAAGCCACTAGAAAGAGGAAGCCTACTGTGGTTGAAATTGATGATGAGCCACTTTCCAAGAGAAGGAAAGAGATTATTCACAAAAAGAAACATGGAAAGGGGAAACAATTGAAAAACATAGAGGCTCAAAGGGCACAAGAAGAAGAAGAAGCAGTAGAAGAAGAAGTAAAAGCAGTAGGAGAGGCTATTGATGCTGAGCCATTGACTATTATCAAGCCTACTGAGGATACAGAGGTTGTTATTGAGCAACCTGCTGGAGAGTCACAGCAAACTACAGAGACTGAACCTGCTGTTGATGTTGTTGAATCCTCACATGCTAAGGCTGCTGAGCCTACTGAAAGTGAACAGGTTGAATCTACTGAGCAATCTGTTGGAGAAACACATCAGTCTGCTACACCAAAGCCTGTTGTTATTGTTGAATCTACTAAAGCTGCACAAGTTGTTGTTGAGCAACTTGTAGAAGAACCACAGCAAACCACTGAATCTACACCGGCTGTGGTGAGTGAAACATTGGTTCAAGACCTTGCAATTCCTGCAATAGTTCAGGGGGAAGAACAGTCTGCTGTTAACCCTGCTGATGAGCATATAAGTCAGGGGGAACCAAGTGTTGTGCAAATGGAGGTAGTAGGGATCAATATCCAATCTGAGCAACCTACTGACTTTCATACATCTATTGAAGACACTTTGAGTTTGCTTGTTGGGACCTTTGGAGGTCATCAAGCTACTGACACAACTCTTAGAAAGCCAACTATGCCATATGAGAAGGCATCTAAGAAGGACAAAGTAGATCCCTAACTTCAGGAAAGTGCAAAATTATTTCCAATGGAAGTTTGGATTCTACAAGAAACAGAAACCAGTTGCTGATCCAATGAGTGGATTTGAAGAATGGGCATTTGATCAACTGGGTGTGGACAGCCTACTGGACTTGATAGATACAACCTTGCTGCAATCTAGGCTGATGGATCTATTGAATGAAGGGAAGAAAAGTGGAGCAATTATGTTCAGAGATCTAAAGTACACACCAGACAGTGCTTCATCTGACTCTGATGATGATTCCCCTATGTTCCCTGGGGAGACAAGTAGAGTGGCTAGAGAAAAAACCACTGAAGCCACTGGTCAATGAGCCACTGTTGATGCAGAAGCTGAACCCACTGACATTGATATGTTTGCTGAGGGCCAGCAGACTGGAGAGATGGATGAGGATCTGCAGGATCTCACCATGGATGATCTGGAGGCATTGATCAATGATGGAATAAGTGGTGCTGCAAATAGGTTGGTTGGTGAATCCTCTACTTTATTTGTTGAAGAACCTACTGCACAATCTGAAGATCAACAAAGTGCTGGTTTGGATGAAGAAAGGATTACTGACCACAGTGAACCTAGTGCCAGTTCAGAGGACTCAATTCAATATCAAGATGGATTTGACATTGAGGACACTCTTACCAAAACTGCCTCTATCCTAACAAAGATTAGTCATGCTGAAGGATTTCAAGTGGATAATGAAGCTGTATTCAATCCTCAAAGAGTGGAACAGGAGGTTCAGGTTGCTGAGGTACAAACAAAACCTGAGCAAAGGTTAGAACAGGAGGTACAGGTTGCTGAGTTGCAAACAGCACCTGGACACAGGTTGGAACAATCTTTGGGTTTGGAGGAAACCCCTGATGTAGTTGTTGAAGAGGCTGCTGTAGTGGAGCCTACTGAAGTCAAGGCCACTGTAGGGAAAGATAGTCAGCAGGCTACTGTTGTTAATGATGAAGAACAGATGCTGGACTATGACTATAGTGATGAAGAGTTTCAAATTGATGGATCTACCGATGATGAACCAGTGAATGATGAACCTGCACAAGATCCTATAGTGGAAGATATTCTTGGTGCTATGGTTGAGGAAGGACCTCCCCCTGCTGGCAGAGACATGAGTAAAGCAATGGTCATCAGCAGACAAAAGGGCACAATATAATGTAGAAGAGCCTGCTCATGGTGTTGCTGGAGAAATGACTGGTGGAGTGCCAGTAGAAGTGTTGAATGAGTTGAGGACTGTCAGGAATGACATGCAATAGTTAAGAACTCAACTGGATAGACAAGAACAAAGATTTGAGGAACTGATGAAACTGGTGAATGACAACAGACAATCTACTGAAACAGTTGCTTCAAATTTCACATCTACTCAAAATGCTGTTAATATTATGATGCTAGATGTGAGGGGAATCAAGCAAGGAAATACACTGAAAGAGAAGTTTTTGAAAGACCTACTTGCTTCTATCCATCAAAAACTTGATAAACTTGCTGAAACTCCTAAGCCTGCTGAGGCTGCTGGAACATCTCAACCTGCTGGATTGGATCCTAAGCTTACTGAGAGGATCAATCTACTGGAGCAAACTCTGCAATCAAGGATTACTGCAGTTGATACAAGAACTGAAATTATGGAAGGACAACTGAGTAATCTGGTTATCACACAGGAGAGTGTTCATGGCCTACTGTCCCGTTTTGTTGATGATGTCACTAAGGGGGAAGAGGGCCAAACAGCAGTAGCAAAAGAGGCTGCAAGGAGTTTTGCTAAGAAGAAATGGGAGAATGAAACAAATGCATTCAGGGAACCTGCACCTGGCAGAGTTCAACTTACTGAAGATCTCCTCAAACAATACAAGAATGAATACTATAACAGAAGGAAACCTTACCATGGCATGGGATTTCATGAAGGTTTAAACTCATTCTTGGGATTGAAGTTTTGGGAAGCAAGGGTTTGAGCTTTGAGGGCAAGTTACAGAGGTGGAAGAAGTGGTAGAGGTGAAAGGAGTTTGCCTATCACAAAAACTAAGGACTCACTGAATGAATTCAAAGAGCTTTACATGAGAATGGGATTCAGAGTCAATCAAATCAACCTCATCCTACCTGAAGCATGGAAGTGATGGAAGGAAGTGAACTCCTACATTGACTTCACTTTGATTGAAAATGAAGGGATGAGAGAGATGATAGAAGAAATAAGAGCTTATCAAGAACAAGCTGAAAAAGCAAGAGAAGAAAGAGAAAGAAGACAGTAGATCAGCATAATTATCTGTTTTATCTTTGCTGATGCTAGACTGTAATAACTTGAACAAATGTTTATATTGAAAAATCACTGAATTTGTTCTATTTTTGTTTTCAATCTTTTTGCTTTGCTGTTAGGTGAGGGTAGTGGCATCATCACCAAAAAGGGGGAAATTGTTGGACTTATTTCTATGTTTTAGTGATGAGTGCCAGACTAACTGTTATAGTGCAAAGGCAAAAAGATGTCTAGATCAAATGTATAGGTTTATTAGAGTTTGATCTTTGTATAGGTTTGATCAAACAAGCACTGTAAAGGTCAGCTGACTGAGTTCAGCAGACTAGTCTAGGTTAGTAGGGTAGTTAGGTCAGTAGACTTATCAGGAACCTGCTGAAGACTGAAGGCTGAGGGCTCAAACTCAGTTAATGAAGGCTAAGGGATCAAAATTAGTAATTAAAGTCAAGGATATGGAATCAGAATTTAGGCAAGTCTGTGATGACCTAAACTGATTACATATACCTTGTGTAGAAGGTCTAAGTTCCTTAAGTTGGATGATGATTGGAACTTAGCTATTTGCAAAAAAGGTGTAATCTAACTTCACAAATAAAAGTTAGATAAAAGAAATCAGCTGCATTGTATTTGATACACAGCAAATTGCTTTTCAGCAGACTGATAGGTATTACAGCAGACTGATGAACCTGCTGATAATATACCTCGATTAATTCAAGATTACATTGGAAGATTACATGGAAAATGACAGCTAACAACCTCTGACCTATCAAACAAATCAGTGGTTGAGATTAAAAGGACGTTGGGATGATTCAGGATTTTATCCAATTGATATAAGTCAAGGGTGGACAGACTGCACTGTCAAAAAGGATTCTGACAGTGTCAGTCATATGAATAGTGACAGAAAGCAAGTCAAATGGGACAAAACAAGGAGCGGCTATATTTGAATTTCAAATACAAGTCACATGCCATCCTACCTATAAATAGAGGACTTCCAACTCAGAAAAAGATGATGATTGATGAATTTTAAGAGAAAAACATAAGAAAGAATTCTGAGCTGAAAAACACCCTGCTGAACTTACTGAGCTTAAAGCTACTGATTCAGAGAAAATCTTCAAGTGTATTCTGTATTCAAGCTACATCAACTTTAATTACACACATGAAGACTGCAAGCTGCTGATTATATCATCCTAATCAAGCTGCTGTAACTGAACCATTTACTTGATTCAATCCTTATTTTATAAAGAACCTGCTGAAGGCAGTGAAGCATCTGTTGGGTGTGAAAGACTGTTGTTTGTGGTGGAGCTGGTGAAGAGGCAATCCTACCCTTCAAGGACCAGTGGAAGACTTTGGAGCAGCAATCCTACATGCTCCATGTGTTCGATTTGTGAAGCCATAGTTATTGGTGAAGGACAAGCAACTTAGGAATCTTTGTAACAGCTACATCAAAGATCTCTAGTGAATTACCTCCAACATCACAGGAGAAGAGTGGACTGACAGGATTACACCACCTGGAACCACTATAAAATTTGCCTACTTACCTTCTACACTTCTATTCTGCATTAGTTTACTATACACATCAACCTACTGAATCTAGCAATTGAAATCACACACATACACTACTGAGTATCTAATACTTAGTATCATATTTAACAACAAGTAATAAGGCTTAATTTTTGATATAATTCCGCTGCACAAATTCAGTAAACTCAACTGTCAGTAGACTACTGTGTATCAGCAGGCTACTGAGGTATCAGCAGACTACTGAGGTATCAGCAGGCTGCTGAAGTTGCCGAGTTTGTTAACTCCAAAAGTTTTAAGTGTTAAGTTTATTCACCGCCCCTCTAAACTTAACCAAAGCCTTTTCAAGGGACCATCATCCTCAATCAACTGAACAACTATTAAAACCTTTCACTCTACTGAAGAAACTTTGTCTCATCTCGTGGAAACTTTTGGAGGTCAAACTGTTGAGCCACTTGTGTTATCACACATTATAGTGATTTCTCTTTCTTCAATCCCATAGTCTGTTAATTGTTGTCTTAGCCATAAGATTTGTGCACAACAACTTCCAGCAGCTATGTATTCTGCTTCAGCAGAGGAAGTTGATATATAATTCTGCTTCTTGCTGAACCAGGAAACAAGTCTATTACCCATCAGCTGACATGTTCCCGTGGTGCTTTTTCTGTCAATCTTGCATCCAGCATAATCAGAATCTGAGTAGGATATCACTTTGAAACTTCCTTCTTTACAGTATCATATTCCTACTCCTAGAGTTTCATTTAGATACTTGAAAATCCTTTTTATAATAGCTAAGTGACTTTCTTTTGGTTTTGATTGAAATCTTGCACAAACACCTACTGCAAAGGATATATTTGGTCTGCTGGCTGTGAGATACATCCGACTTCCTATCTATCTTCTGTATAAGGTCCGATCAACATCTTTACGCTCTTTGTCTTCATCCTGTCTGATGCTTGTACCCATAGTAGTTGTAATTTAGGTGCTACTTTCCATACCAAACTTCTTCAGTAGTTCCTTGGTATACTTTGTTTGATGGATGAAGATTCCATCTTTCATTTGCTTGACTTGTAATCCCAAAAAGTAGTTCATTTCACTCGTCATACTCATCTGGAACTTACTTTTCATGAGATTAGCAAACTTTTCACATAGTATTTCATTTTCAGAACCAAATATGATATCATCCACATATATTTGTACCAGTAAAGTGTTGTCTCCTTCACTGATTTTGAAAAGAGTCTTATCAATGGTTCTTTTTGTAAAACCATTATTCACCAAGAATTGAAATAGAGTCTCATACCAATCTCTTGGTGCCTGTTTTAGTCCATAAAGTGCCTTATTAAGTCTGTACACTTTATTTTCTTGATCTTTAACTTCAAAACCAGGAGGCTACTGTACATAATCCTCCTATTCCAAAATGCCATTTAGAAATGCATTTTTACATCCATCTGATAAACTTTGAAGTTTTTGTGAGCAGCATATGACAAAAATAGTCTGATAGCTTCTAACCTTGAAACTGGGGCGTATGTTTCATCAAAATCTATTCCTTCTTCTTGTGAATAGCCTTTTGCAGCCAGTTTGGCCTTATTTCTGACAATGGTACCAGATTCATCCAACTTGTTTCTGTAAACCCATTTTGTTCCAATGATATTCGCATGATCAGGCCTTTCAACTAATGTGCATACTTGATTTCTTTCAAACTCATTAAGTTCTTCTTGCATAGAAATAATCCATTCAGGATCAACAATTGCTTCTTCAATAGCTTTAGGTTCTAGTTGAGATAGAAAGCAAGTGAACATTGCTTATAGTCTTGACACCTTGTTGTACATCACCAATTACTTGTTCAGGGGTTGTCCTTTAACCATTGTAAATCATTATTTGCTTGATTTACTAGACGGTCTGTTGTAGGTTCAGTAGGGGGATCAACAGATCTTTCCGAATCTTCAGTTGCTGTATCAGTAGTATTATCAGCAGGTTCTTCAGTAGGGGCAACATTAGGTACAACTTCACTTCTAGAATCATAAACTTTTTTTATCACTTAACATTCTTAGAATATTCACATACTCAGGGTCTGTGATTTCCAGATTTATAACAGGTTCTGGGACTTCCTTATCTTGTATTCTAGTGAACCTTGGTTCATCAAACAAAACATGTATAGATTGTTCATGTTTAAGTGTTCTTTTGTTCAACACCCTGAAAGCCATGCTGACTAAAGAGTAACCCAAGAATATTCCTTCATCGATTTTGGTTGAAGAGTCTTAAGTTTCTCCTTATGATTCCAGATAAAGCATTTACTCATAAATGGATGAAAGTAGGACATATTAGGCTTTCTTCCATTCCAAACTTTATAAGGTGTCTTGTCAAGATTTCTGTTTATAAAAGTTCTGTTATGTGTATAATAGGTTGTATTGATGGCTTCAACCCAATACCTTTCTGGTAACTTTTCTATAAGGTGTCTTGTCAAGATTCCTATTTCTTCTTTCAGCAACCCATTCTACTGAGGGGTTTCGGTTGCTGCTAGTTGATGCAACACATCATTCTGTTCACAGTACTATCTGATGACTTTGTTTAGTAACTTAATACAATTGTCTGCTATGATTTTTACTACTGTAACACTTTTCTCATTCTGTAACCTCTTCAAAAGTTCATGCATCTTCTGTAGTGTTTCACTTTTCTTGTTCATAAAGATTACCCAAGTGTAACCTGAATAATCATCCACAACTACAAGGGTATACTTCTTTCCAGTTATACTTGTTGGTATCACTGGTCCAAAAAGATCTATATGCATCAACTCCGAAACTCTCTTAGTATATTGTTGAGTCTTAGTCTTAAATCTTGCTTTTTTATGCTTCCTTTGTTGACAAGCATCACATATACCATCCTTCTTTTATGTGAATTTAGGCAGAACAGCCACCGACTTCTTTTTCACCTACAGATTGATATCATCAAAGTTTAGATGATTTAACTTCTTATGCCATAACCAGTTGAGTTCTGATTTTGTATGTACAATGAGACATGTTTCTGGTACAATAGTGGTACAGTCTAATATGTACATATTTTGTTGTCTTTTTCCAGCTAGTACTACTTGATGTGACATCTCACTTAAGACAATGTAGTGATCTTTGTCAAAAGTGACTCTATAACCCATGCCACAAAACTGGCTGGTGCTCAACAGGTTGTAGTCCAGCCCTTCAACATAAGCAACATTCTTGATTGTAAGACCATTCTTCACTTGTATGCCATATCCTCTTGTGTATCCAGGTTTATCCTTGTTTCCAAAGGTGACTTTTGGTCCATACTTGGCAACAAAATCCATCAAACAATGCTTGCTCTTTGTCATATGTCTGGAACATCCATTTTCAAAATACCAGACACCCTACAAAACAAATTTAATGTGTTTTAGGTACCCAAACCTATTTGGGTCCATGGTGGTCAGTGGTAAGCACAACCATTGGTATATTTCCATAAGTTCTTCATTGAAAGGTGTTGCACTTTTGTTCATATATGTATGGCACATTCACATAGTATCTTGTGTTGGATTGTGTAGCATTCATATATTGTTTCTAGCCTCTTTGTACATAGTGCTGTGCAAAGTGATTTCTGTTGTTAGATGCAGTAGTGTAACCATAAGGTTGCTGTCTGTTAGGAAATTCCTTATATTGTGGTCTCTGTTGAGGCCTCTACTGAGTCCTTGCTGATTCCACCGCTGAGGTCTAGCGTTAGCATAATGGGTAAACTTCTTGTTTCTAACAGCAGGTGCAGGAATATCCCAATCCTCACCGGCAGGGAACAATCTGCCTTCCCCCTAAGATAAGTATCCCTTGAATGATTGACATTCTTAGGTTTGACATTATTATTCTTGGGATATTCTGGTTCTTGGCTGATCTTGGATTGGCCTTTTGGGGTTCAGCAGATCCCGCAAAAGATCTGTTATCAGTATGTCTTGAAGGTGCAGTCGACATTCTTTTGGATTTACCCTTGTTGTTAGGTACAACTGTCTTTTTAGATTTTTGATTTTGCTTCTTTGAAGCATTCTCAGAAGGCTTAAATGCCTCAACAGCCTTCTGGGGTATAGGATTTTGTGCAGCTACAAACTCAGGACCAATCCTGGCACTAGGTTAAACAGCCTTACTGGATCCATTATTACAAAGTTGTTGAATGTCGAATCTGTTGGAAATATTATTTATGTTTTGATGATGATTCGTCACAAAATTAGACAAATCACTTACAACCCATGATGATGAAGTCGTAACTAACTGTTATAGTGCATAATGAAAGAAGAAGCAAGAAATGGTCTAGAGATAAATGTATAAGTTCTATCTAGAGTTTGAACTTTGTATAGGTTGTTCCAGACAAGCATTGTAATAGAATAGGAACTAGGGGAACAGCTGAGTCACAACAAGAAAACTAAGTTATAGCAAGAAAATTGAATATGCACATGAAGAACTGAGGGTTCAAACTCAGTTATGCTAGAACTGAAGAAAATAAGTTCGCTGAGGGACACAGACTCAGTTGGCTAATCTAGAAGACTGAAAAACTGATGGACACAGACTCAGTTACAGAAAACTGAAGAACTGAGGTGGAAAACTCAGTTAGAAGCTGATTAAGTCGTGACTATAAGTCAGGATTCAGGCAAGTCTGTGGTGACCTGAAACTGAGTTATAGATCATGTAAAACTGAATAATCTTAAGGACAAAGATTATCAGTTACCTGGATAAGAAGAAACTGATTGGTGTACTCTGACTTAGTCAATTGAAGTCAGATATTAAGTATACAAGGTACTCAGTTTTGAAGAAGAGTAGAAAACTGAGTTAAGGCCTTGTTAAATTTAAACTGATTATACGACAAAAGATCGTACATGTGAACGTTGGCTAAACGACAAGTGTAACGGCTACAAGAGCTAGTGACCGTTACATCACCCCTATAAATACACAAGAGAAAAGAAAAATCTTTGTTGAAGAAGAATCAAGTGAAATCTCAGATTCTAGTTCAAGTGAGACTGTGAGTTTGGATGACAGAACTCTGAGAAGACGGAAAAGGATGTGGAACAAGTTTCAAGCAAAGAAAAATGAAACTGAGGACGTAATTGAAATTGAGGATGAAACTGAAGAAAGCGAAGGAAGCGAGTCTGATGAATCTGAAGAAAGTGAACGTAATGAAACTGAAGAAAGTGAACAGAATAAAGATGAAGAAATTAAAGGAGCTGATGATGAAACTGAAGATAGTGAATCTTCAACTGAGTTGTATGGGGAATACACTGAAAAACAGAGAGAAGCTGTGGAAGACGCAGAATTTTGTGAAGCTGAAAAGGAACTGACAGTTCATGATACTCAAACTGGCTCCTCATCGCAAGTTCATGAGGCTTCCACAAGCAGATTGGAAACTGAAGAATTTCAACCTCCTGAAACTGTAACTGAAGAAAAACTGAAAGGATGGGAAGAGACCATTGAAATGTGATGCAAACTCTACAGCAGCAGCTCTTTGAATTACATGATTTCATTGGAAGATCACATTTCTCAGGTCTATTCGAATACTCTAACCTCATCACCCTCCATAGATTATTTGAAGATTGTTATCGCTTATCTTCAAACAAGGGGGAAAATAAAGCTGGAGATGAAGTTGAAGGTGATACTGTCAATACTGAAAAGGCCTATGCCCTACAATTGATTAAAGAACAAGATGAACAAATAGACTCTGATCTACAGACCATTGATCTGCTATCTACTCGAAGGAATGAAGAAGAAATTGACACTCTGTTTGAGGAATTGATTAAAAGAGAGACCTTCATTGAAACCAGAACTGAAGAAGATGAAGATAACGCAGTTCAAGTTGTGCTGAGCATCAGGAAGAAACTTGTAACCTGTATCAGATTGCAAGAGGGTCTACAAGCAGCAAAAGACAGAGGGACAAGAACTAAGGGGGAAGCTGAACCAGAAAGGGAAGATGAAAGGAACCAGAAAGAAAAACTGAAAAAGAAAAACTTAATCTCATTTCGGATGAAGAAGAAAAACTGATGGAAGAGGAAATCAAGGAAATTCTGATCAAGCTCAAGAACAAAGACAATGAAGAGGCTAATCGCTTGATCAGTGAATATCTGGAGATCAAGCCTAGATATGGCGAATCTGTTGAAGAAGGGAAACAAAGAAGGATTATGGAAACAAAAAGGAGCATCTTTCTTGGTGAAAAGATATTGGCTCTTGAAAAAGAGGTTGTAATTTTATTCAGTTATAACTCAGTTTGTTTCATTTTGAATCTTGTAATAAACTTGGCTGTTCTAGTTTGCTATCTTAATTTGTTTCGTTATGATTTCTTGCACTATTCTTTTATTATTGCTTTTAGGGAGGGTTATGATACATCATCAAAAAGGGGGAAATTGTTGGAAATATTATTTATGTTTTGATGATGATTCGTCACGAAATTAGACAAATCACTTACAACCCATGATGATGAAGTCGTAACTAACCGTTATAGTGCATAATGAAAGAAGAAGCAAGAAATGGTCTAGAGATAAATGTATAAGTTCTATCTAGAGTCTGAACTTTGTATAGGTTGTTTCGGACAAGCATTGTAATAGAATAGGAACTAGGCGAACAATCTGAGTCACAACAAGAAAACCGAGTTATAGCAAGAAAACTGAATATGCACATGAAGAACTGAGGGTTCAAACTCAGTTATGCTAGAACTGAAGAAGATAAGTTCGCTGAGGGACACAGACTCAGTTGGCTTATCTAGAAGACTAAAGAACTGAGGGACACAGACTTAGTTACAGAAAACTGAAGAACTGAGGTGGGAAACTCAGTTAGAACTGATTAAGTCATGACTATAAGTCGATTCAGGCAAGTCTGTGGTGACCTGAAACTGAGCTATAGATCATGTAAAACTGAATAATCTTAAGGACAAAGATTATCAGTTACCTGTATAAGAAGAAACTGATTGGTGTACTCGACTTAGTCAATTGAAGTCAGATATTAAGTATACAAGGTACTCAGTTTTGAAGAAGAGTAGAAAACTGAGTTAAGGCCTTGTTAAATTTAAACTGACTATACGACAAAAGATCGTACATGTGAACGTTGGCTAAACGACAAGTGTAACGGCTACAAGAGCTAGTGACCGTTACATCACCCCTATAAATACACAAGAGAATCACTTAAAAAAGACAGAGAGGAGGATCGAAAAAGAGCTTTACAAGCATATATTCAAAGATCCAAATCCAGATCCACAAAATCGGATCAGATATATCTAGAAAAAGGGGAAGCCAACGGAATTGCCTTGAAGACTTCAAAGAAAGATCCAGTAACCCATTGAGGGGGAAAGAAGGCATCTTGGAGCTACAAAGTCAGATCCGGAAGAATCAAACAGCTCACTGAATTAATCCTTGATTAATTCTAAACTTAACCTTTGTGAAAAAGGTTGGCTGTGCATAGTGTGAAGAGAGCAATTCTACCTTTCTTCATACAGTTGCAACTTAGTTGCCACAGCTGTTGGTGCAGTCTGAGGACTGTGTGTTGGTATTAGTGGTGAGCTGGTGAAGGAGCAATTCCACCTCCGAAAGATCAGTGTGCAGGATGAAGGGAGCAATCTCACCATTCTTCATTTTGTGTAGACAGTGAAACTAGGGTGTCGTGAAGGACTGTCATAGTGCTAGGATTTTGTAACGGTTTTCTCGTTATTCTAGTGATACCTCCTACGCCACAGGAGAAGGGGAGACGTACGTGATTACACCACCCGGAACTTCCATAAACAAATCTTGTGTTGATTTACTTTATGCATTTGTGTTTGTTTTATTTATTGCATTATCACTCTGCAAACACTAGACACTGAGTCAGCACAGAACTGATACATAGAGAGTCTTAGAACTTAACTGACACATCTATTGCACTAAAGGCTAGTTTTATCCGCTGCCAGTTAACAAGACTAAATATAAGTCAGCAGTGACTTATATTCAGTTGAGCTAACTGAACTCCGCACAAGTTAAGGGACAGAACAAAACTGAACTGAAGATCAGTTTGAGTTTCAGAGAAACTTAGTTCCTTGGGCTTTTCCAGCTCAGGATTAGTTTTTGGTGACAAGTTTATTCACCCCCCCCTCTAAACTTGTGTTAGCCTTTCCAAGGGACCAATTGGTATCGGAGCGATTCTTTCTTTTGAAGGTGATCCAAATCGTTTACCGCTTCAAGGTTCAGTTGTTTCTGATACCAACAATTGGTATCGGAGAAGTGTTTCTTTTTTGAAGAGATCCATTACTGATCCAGTATCAGTTTGTCTATTTTGAAGTAACTGGCCATCAGTTATTTCCGATACCAACAATTGGTATCGGAGCAAATCTTCCTTTTGGAAGAGATCTGAATTGTTACTGCTCAAGGAGATAACTGTGCATCAGTTATTTGTTCGAAGCATCCAGTTGTTGAAGACCCCTAACTGTATCAGTTCACTTAGTTTCAATGTCTACATCTAGAGCTAGAAGTTGGCTTACTCACCCCCTGACTAATTGCTTGCAAAATATATCTGATTTTTAGGATCAAATGATCGAAAGGTTCAGTGCAACAAATTCATATACAAATCCAGAACCTCAACTCAGTGATGAAGTGAATACAAACTTTAATGTTCACATTAACGAATCCAGAGGAGTTCCATCACTAAGAGACCTCTCAAAAGAAGAAGGAATAGAGTTGTTGCAAGTGGTTGTTGATACAAAAGATTCATCACAGCAACAAAAGAGTGTACATTCAAATCCTAAAACAGCATCAAATCATCAAGAAAAGGTGCATTCTTCAAATCAGTTATCATTTGCTGAACTCAGTCTGAGAAACTCTGATCTTGTCATGGTAACTAAAAAACTTACGATGGAACTAAAATTAAAAGACAGGGAACTTGACAAAGAAAAAGATTGGAATGAGTTTCTTGAAACCGAGGTGTCAAATCTAGCTGAAAGATTAATGTCTAGTAAATTTGACAAAAGTAATGATAATCTCCCACCCCTACCCAGTCTTGAGACTTCAAAAAGTATAAACTTTAGAAATCAAGATACTGGAAGATCTAGTGGATTACACAAGGAAACTAAAAATGTTAAATCTAAAAGAATCCTTGTGAAATCAACTAAGATTGAGCGTAATGGTTTATCCAGAAAAGAGATGAGAAGGTTTAATTCTCTCAACATTGAAACTGAAAGTAATACTTCAGTAACTAACTCAGCCGGACCCAAAAAGGTATGGGTACCGAAGAAAACTTAAACTGTTTTGCAGGAAAAGTCAGTTCACATTGCAAAATCCTCAGAAAACTGACTTCTATACAAGACTGAGAAGGCAAAGGCTGATGAAGGACAAATTGGTCAAAAGAAGTAAACTTTCCAGCTACCATCTGACATTTGGGCTGACATGACAAATCACTCGATGCCACGTGTCTATCTGAAGAGAAAAAGTAAATGTACATCCTTACATAATCCCATTGATTATGACACGACTCTTATTTGAAAACGATTGCAAAACAAAATCTTGACGAAATCCTGCTCACCCAAAATCAAGCATTCAAGGATCCCTAACTCAAAAATCAATGGAGCAATACAACATTGACGATGGAATCACCACCAGCCTGGATAATTTCTGTCAAAGATTTTCAAACTCCAAGCTATCAACCCAGATTGTTAGCAAAATCAAAAAGATTCAGGGACTCGAAAACCTGTTCGACACAAAGGTGGATACTTTATGCCCAGAAACCATCAGAGACTTCTACAAGAATGCAGTAATCACCAACGAGGGAAAAAGCTTCAGGACAACTGTTCAAGATAAGAGCTTCACCGTTGATGAACAATTGCTTTCCCTGGTGTTTGGTCTAGACGTAATTAGAGGATCTACATCTTTCACCTTTGGAAATAGAGAAAAGAACAAACTTTGGGACGTCACTGCAATCAACAAGAATGAGAAGAATCTTAGTGGATCTATCTATCAGCAGAAACGAGAATTTGCATTTTTGACGATCCTTCTGACCAAAAATGTCATTGGTCATGCTAGGAATTTCTACACTCTTTCGACTGATAAACTAAAACTGATCTACGCAATTTGGTTTGGAGAGAGATTGGATTGGAATGAGTTTATTCTCAATCAGTTGATAAAGCAAATCTCAGACGAAAATGAGAGAATCAAAGAAAGGAAGGAAGTTACTAGAGAAATGTTTCTACTGAAAAAGGGATTTACATATCTAGTGCAAAGGATACTAGATCATTTCTCCATTTCAAAATCTACACAAACAGAAGTGGAATACAAATCAGTGTCCACTGGGACAAAGAAAAGAAAAATCTTTGTTGAAGAAGAATCAAGTGAAATCTCAGATTCTAGTTCAAGTGAGACTGTGAGTTTGGATGACAGAACTCTGAGAAGACAGAAAAGGATGCGGAACAAGTTTCAAGCAAAGAAAAATGAAACTGAGGACGTAATTGAAATTGAGGATGAAATGAAGAAAGCGAAGGAAGCGAGTCTGATGAATCTGAAGAAAGTGAACGTAATGAAACTGAAGAAAGTGAACAGAATAAAGATGAAGAAATTAAAGGAGCTGATGATGAAACTGAAGATAGTGAATCTTCAACTGAGTTGTATAGGAATACACTGAAAAACAGAGAGAAGCTGTGGAAGACGCAGAATTTTGTGAAGCTGAAAAGGAACTGACAGTTCATGATACTCAAACTGGCTCCTCATCGCAAGTTCATGAGGCTTCCACAAGCAGATTGGAAACTGAAGAATTTCAACCTCCTGAAACTGTAACTGAAGAAAAACTGAAAGGATGGGAAGAGACCATTGAAATGTGATGCAAACTCTACAGCAGCAGCTCTTTGAATTACATGATTTCATTGGAAGATCACATTTCTCAGGTCTATTCGAATACTCTAACCTCATCACCCTCCATAGATTATTTGAAGATTGTTATCGCTTATCTTCAAACAAGGGGGAAAATAAAGCTGGAGATGAAGTTGAAGGTGATACTGTCAATACTGAAAAGGCCTATGCCCTACAATTGATTAAAGAACAAGATGAACAAATAGACTCTGATCTACAGACCATTGATCTGCTATCTACTCGAAGGAATGAAGAAGAAATTGACACTCTGTTTGAGGAATTGATTAAAAGAGAGACCTTCATTGAAACCAGAACTGAAGAAGATGAAGATAACGCAGTTCAAGTTGTGCTGAGCATCAGGAAGAAACTTGTAACCTGTATCAGATTGCAAGAGGGTCTACAAGCAGCAAAAGACAGAGGGACAAGAACTAAGGGGGAAGCTGAACCAGAAAGGGAAGATGAAAAGGAACCAGAAAGAAAAACTGAAAAAGAAAAACTTAATCTCATTTCGGATGAAGAAGAAAAACTGATGGAAGAGGAAATCAAGGAAATTCTGATCAAGCTCAAGAACAAAGACAATGAAGAGGCTAATCGCTTGATCAGTGAATATCTGGAGATCAAGCCTAGATATGGCGAATCTGTTGAAGAAGGGAAACAAAGAAGGATTATGGAAACAAAAAGGAGCATCTTTCTTGGTGAAAAGATATTGGCTCTTGAAAAAGAGGTTGTAATTTTATTCAGTTATAACTCAGTTTGTTTCATTTTGAATCTTGTAATAAGCTTGGCTGTTCTAGTTTGCTATCTTAATTTGTTTCGTTATGATTTCTTGCACTATTCTTTTATTATTGCTTTTAGGGAGGGTTATGATACATCATCAAAAAGGGGGAAATTGTTGGAAATATTATTTATGTTTTGATGATGATTCGTCACGAAATTAGACAAATCACTTACAACCCATGATGATGAAGTCGTAACTAACTGTTATAGTGCATAATGAAAGAAGAAGCAAGAAATGGTCTAGAGATAAATGTATAAGTTCTATCTAGAGTCTGAACTTTGTATAGGTTGTTTCAGACAAGCATTGTAATAGAATAGGAACTAGGCGAACAGCTGAGTCACAACAAGAAAACCGAGTTATAGCAAGAAAACTGAATATGCACATGAAGAACTGAGGGTTCAAACTCAGTTATGCTAGAACTGAAGAAGATAAGTTCGCTGAGGGACACAGACTCAGTTGGCTTATCTAGAAGACTAAAGAACTGAGGGACACAGACTTAGTTATAGAAAACTGAAGAACTGAGGTGGGAAACTCAGTTAGAACTGATTAAGTCATGACTATAAGTCAGGATTCAGGCAAGTCTGTGGTGACCTGAAACTGAGTTATAGATCATGTAAAACTGAATAATCTTAAGGACAAAGATTATCAGTTACCTGGATAAGAAGAAACTGATTGGTGTACTCTGACTTAGTCAATTGAATTCAGATATTAAGTATACAAGGTACTCAGTTTTGAAGAAGAGTAGAAAACTGAGTTAAGGCCTTGTTAAATTTAAACTGACTATACGACAAAAGATCGTACATGTGAACGTTGGCTAAACGACAAGTGTAACGGCTACAAGAGCTAGTGACCGTTACATCACCCCTATAAATACACAAGAGAATCACTTAAAAAAAGAGAGACAGAGAGGAGGATCAGAAAAGAGCTTTACAAGCATATATTCAAAGATCCAAATCCAGATCCGCAAAATCAGATCAGATATATCTAGAAAAAGGGGAAGCCAACGGAATTGCCTTGAAGACTTCACAGAAAGATCCAGTAACCCATTGAGGGGGAAAGAAGGCATCTTGGAGCTACAAAGTCAGATCCAGAAGAATCAGACAGCTCACTGAATTAATCCTTGATTAATTCTAAACCTAACCTTTGTGAAAAAGGGTTGGCTGTGCATAGTGTGAAGGGAGCAATTCTACCTTTCTTCATACAGTTTCAACTTAGTTGCCACAGCTGTTGGTGCAGTCTGAGGACTGTGTGTTGGTATTAGTGGTGAGCTGGTGAAGGAGCAATTCCACCTCCGAAAGATCAGTGTGCAGGATGAAGGGAGCAATCTCACCATTCTTCATTTTGTGTAGACAGTGAAACTAGGGTGTCGTGAAGGACTGTCATAGTGCTAGGATTTTGTAACGGTTATCTCATTATTCTAGTGATACCTCCTACGCCACAGGAGAAGGGGAGACGTACGGGATTACACCACCCGGAACTTCCACAAACAAATCTTGTGTTGATTTACTTTATGCATTTGTGTTTGTTTTATTTATTGCATTATCACTCTGCAAACACTAGACACTGAGTCAGCACAGAACTGATACATAGAGAGTCTTAGAACTTAAATGACACATCTATTGCACTAAAGGCTAGTTTTATCCGCTGCCAGTTAACAAGACTAAATATAAGTCAGCATTGACTTATATTTAGTTGAGCTAACCGAACTCCGCACAAGTTAAGGGACAGGAACAAAACTGAATGGAAGATCAGTTTGAGTTTCAGAGAAACTCAGTTCCTGGGGCTTTTCCAGCTCAGGATTAGTTTTTGGTGACAAGTTTATTCACCCCCCCTCTAAACTTGTGTTAGCCTTTACAAGGGACCAACAGAATCCCAGGCCTGTTTAATCACCATAAGGCTTCCCGGATTTGAATGCAGTTGTGGAACTTGACTGTGCCACAGATTCAGCTGCTGCTGGTGCAGCAGGCCTCTACTGATTCTGTTCAAAATTAATTTCATTGCCTTTGAGAATTATTAATTCAACATGAAAGCTTTGAATTTCTGCTTGGAGTGTTTCTCTTTCCGCCTTCACAATCTTATAACCATATTGTATTATCCTCAGTTTATTAAGGAGGTCATCTAGATTTTTTCCATATTAGAATTTTAAGGATTGGAACCACCAGTAGATGAACATTCACTTTCAGCAGGAGTATTATTAGATACATTGTTAAATACCTCATTTGTATCATCCATGTGTGTCATAAGAGCAGTGTCCTCTGATTCATTTCCAGATAGTGCTTTTTCGGACTCCACTACATAGCCAGATTCATCACCAACAGCAAGTGCTTTCCCAGCAGGCCTTCTTTGCTTACTTCTTTGTATCACCAGATCCAGACAATCAAGCTTGAAATGTCCAGGTTTTTTGCAGTTGAAGCACAAGTAGTCAGGATCCTTTTTCTATTTCAATTCAGGACAATCAGGTTTGAAGTGTCCAGGCTTTTTGCAGTTGAAGCATAGGTAATCAGGATCCTTCTTTGGTTCCTCCTTTTTCTCAGTTGATTTCTTGCCATAGTTCATTGGAGATGCTCTTCCAGTTTTCATCATCCTTATTCTTTTAGCCAGTGCTGTGGTTTTTGGCACTTCCTTTTCAACACTTGCAATAAGATCTTCACTGAATTCATAGGATTTTAGATATGAGAATAACTCGAAAGTATCCTCTTCTTGAAGTCTTCTGGATTCTTCCATTGCAGTGACTTTCATCTTTCAGATTTCTTTTAAAGGTAAAGCTTTTAGAATTCTTGTGTTGATTTCTTCTTTTGTGTACTCTACATTCAGCCGGGTGAGTTCATACCTAGGATTGAGTCGGGAATAACACAAGAAAGAGTAAGGACTTGTAATTTAGAGGTTAGGATTGAGCAGGACGTCAGTGAGAGGTGTAATGAACAAGAAATAATAAAATGTGGAAAAACAATTGGGCCCGATTAATCGGACAATCCACCCGATTAATCGAGCTAGGTTTTTCCAATTTCCGCATGTTAGATTTCCAATCAGACACTTCGATGACATGTGAAGGACACGCGTTGCATTGGTCAACCCAGTCGAGCAACCACCCCATTTATTTCTATTTTCCACCATTTCATCCTTTCCCATACTCCACCATTAACTCCACCTCCTCAATCCCCTCAATCCCAATCCTCTCACCACCCTCACCACCTTTACTCCACTATCCCACTAAATCCTTCCACCTCCTCCAATTTCTCCTATTTAAACACCCACCCATCACCATTCTTCTTCATATTCAACACAACTTTCTCCATCTTATTTGCTTCTTCACAAATCTCGCCACCATCACCAACATCAAGACCACCACTATAAATCATTTTCTCTTCATTATCCACCATCTTAAAACCTAAAAATACCTTTTCCAATCTCTGATACTGTGTTGTACTTCTGTGACGTTTCTATTGTTGCTATTCATCTTCTCCATCCATCTGTAGCTCTGTTTGAGAGAAAAACCTATACATTATGGTGCGATTGATCCGGAGTACCATCCGATTAATCGAGGGTCGATTTTTATTCCAGAGAGCAGCAGTCTATGTATCCAGCATACATGGTCCTGAAATGTAGTTGAACTGTTTGTCACCCAAGCGGTCATCGGGTTGTCTGTGGCGATTCCAACCCCTTGATAGATGGGGTTGAGAAATTCTATTTATTGAAGATCTATGAGTCGTTCCGAGGTCATTGGAATGGACGACATGTTGCTCGTGAACGCGGTAGCGACTTGGAGGATTGTGGCACTATCTTTCCTAGAGTCATGATGTATCATGATATTCTCGATATTGTGGAGGCACCAAGCCGGTTCAATGCTACGTTGGTGTGAGAATTTTATGCTTATTTGGTCCACAAACCTGGAGCTACCTTTGCTATGGTCCGAGGGGTGAAAGTTCCTTTCACCATCGAGTAGATCAACGAGTATTATAGGGTGTGCAATCCACCATTGGGCATAGAAGAGTACACATCATCCTCGAATGTTAATGATTTGGAGAGAATGCAGACGATCGTTGATTACTTTGGGGTGGTATGGAAGAGAAATCTAATGGGAGCCCCAACCATTTTCTTGGAGAATGGCCTATCCTGGGATAGGAAGATACTGAATTGATTTGTCTGTTCCCGCCTTCTACCGACTAAGCATACGGCCTCTGTTCCACCGAAGCGGGCAAAGTTGATGTTCTACTAAGAGCAGGAAAATCTGGTTAATATCGGCATGCTTATGAATGGTCGCATCCAACACATTGCTGATGAGTCCGAGCGAGAGCTTCTGCCTTACGGACCGATGATTGATATGTCCACTGTGGAGGACGAGGTTCCGGTTCTAGTAAATGATGATTGGGAAGAGCCTAAGCCTAAAATAAGCACACAGTAGGTTTCACGAGCATCTAGACGGGCTGGTCTGAGAGTTGAACGAGAGCGCACTCCGGTGCATGGAGGAACTCGATCTCAGAGAGCTCTTGATACGGGAAACCTAGATTTCACGTACACGTTGAAACGATCTAGAATTATCACGATTTTTGGCTCCTCAACCCTCAAGAAACCTGTTCTTGAAAACCTTGGAATTGATCAAAACCCCTTGGAGACCTGCCCAAGAAACCTTGATTTGTGAACGTTCAAGAATTGCCAATTCTTGAATTTGATGTTCAAGATTAAGTTTATACGTAAACTTAAAAAAAAAACGCAAATTTTCTTGCTAATGCAAAGAAGAAATTTTATATAATTCTAAATAATTGTGTTTTAAAAAGAGACTCATATGCCTTTATTTATAGGCTTACAACTAGAGAAAAGAAAAACCAAATTCCGATGTGGGACAAATTGGCGCCACACTTTATTAAAAAATAAACTAAATAAATTCATAAAAAATACTCTCAATATGCGCCTAACCACATCCATCAGCAACAATCACCAATATTGACTTCTCACAACCAACCTCTCCTGCGTGAGCATCATCGAATGCCTGCATAACCAGTGTAGATAAAGCTTCATCTCTCTTCTTGCGTTGCAATCTGGTTAGCGGTCCATCTATAATTAGCAAAGGATCCTTAGCCTGAATCGGTGATATAAGATCATGATGTGTGACTGGTGGTAACGGTTCTGAACTCACATCATTCCCTCCCAGTTGAGAAGGATCTGTCCTCAGATCATAAGGATTATCAAACAAAGACAACTCGTCGGCTGGAAAAGGAGATAGATCAGCAACATTCACTGTAGTAGACACGCCCCAATCGGGAGGTAGATCAATCACGTAAGCGTTGGGGTTAATTCGTTTCAGTACTTTGAACGGTCCATCACCTCTAGGATGCAGCTTGGTCTTCCTCCTGTGCGGGAAACGCTCTTTCCTCATATGTAGCCACACGTAATCTCCTGGCTCGAAAATCACGGGCTTTCGGCCTCACTAATGCCCCTGCTACATTTATGCGCTTGATGAATGAAGTGCTTAGGGAGTTCATAGGTCACTTTGTTGTCATGTATTTCGATGACATACTCATTTATAGTCCAGATCTCGATTCACATGCATCATGCACAAACGATAAATAAGGCACGCCGGCGCAAACGGCAAGAAAAACGGAGGCCAGAATGGCCTTGTACAAGGAATCAAAAATTACGTTAAGTACTCTATGGGTACGAAAAAAATGTTTGTAATTCTCTTTGAAATCTTGATGTGATATCGACCAGAACGATAAATAAGGCACGCCGGCGCAAACGGCAAGCAAAACGGAGGCCAGAATGGCCTTGTACAAGGAATCAAAAATCACACAGTTAAGTACTCAATGGGTAAGAAAAAAAGTACGAAAAAAATGTTTGTAATTCTCTTTGAAGTACTGATGTGATATCGACCAGAACGATAAATAAGGCGCAAACGGCAAGCAAAACGGAGGCCAGAATGGCCTTGTACAAGGAATCAAAAATCACACAGTTAAGTACTCTATGGGTACGAAAAAAAGTATGAAAAACAACGTTTGTAATTCTCTTTGAAGTACTGATGTGATATCGACCAGAACGATAAATAAGGCACGCCGGCGCAAACGGCAAGCAAAACGGAGGCCAGAATGTCCATGTACAAGGAATCAAAAATCACACAGTTAAGTACTCTATGGGTACGAAACAAAGTACGAAGAAAAACATTTGTAATTCTCATTGAAGTACTGATGTGTTTTCGACCAGAACGATAAATAAGGCACGCCCGCGCAAACGGCTTATAAAACGGAGGCCAGAATGGCCTTGTACTGGGAATAAAAAATCACACCGTTAAGTACTCTGTGGGTACGAAAAAGAGTACGAAAAAAAACGTTTGTAATTCTCTTTGAAGTATTGATGTGATATCGACCAGAACGATAAATAAGGCACGCCGGCGCAAACGGCAAGCAAAACGGAGGCCAGAATGGCCGTGGACAAGGAATCAAAAATCACACAGTTGAGTACTCTTTGGGAACAAAAAAAAGTACAAAAAAAACGTTTGTAATTCTCTTTGAAGCATTGATGTGATATCGACCAGAACGATATATAAGGCATGCCGGCGCAAACGGCAAGCAAAACGGAGGCCAGAATGGCCTTGTACAAGGAATGAAAAATTACACAGTTAAGTACCCTATGGGTACGAAAAAAGTACGATAAAAACGTTTGTAATTATCTTTGAAGTACTGATGTGATATCGACCAGAACGATAAATAAGGCACGCCGGTGCAAAAGGCAAGCAAAACGGAGCCCAGAATGGCCTTGTACAAGGAATCAAAAATCACCCAGTTAAGTACACTATAGGTACGAAAAAAAGTATGAATTTTTTTTTGTAATTCTCTTTGAAGTACTGATATGGTATCGACCAGAACGATAAATAAGGTACGCCGGCGCAAACGACAAGAAAAATGGAGGTCAGAATGGCCTTGTACAAGGAATCAAAAATCACCCAATTAAGTACTCTATGGGTACGAAAAAAAGTATGAAAAAAACTTTTGTAATTCTCTTTGAAGTACTGATGTGGTATCGACCAGAACGATAAATAAGGTACGCCGGCGCAAACGGCAAGCAAAACGTAGGTCAGAATGGCCTTGTACAAGGAATCAAAAATCACTCCATTAAGTACTCTATGGGTACAAAAATGAGTATGAAAATAAACGTTTGTAATTTTCATTCAAGTACTGATGTGATATCGACCAGAACGATAAATAAGGCACGCCGGCGCAAACGGCAAGCAAAGTGGAGGCCAGAATCACACCGTTAAGTGCTCCATGGGTACAAAAATAAGTGCGAAAAAAATGTATGTAATTCTCTTTGAAGTACTGATGTGATATCGACCAGAACGATAAATAAGGTTCACCGGCACAAACGGCAAGCAAAACGGAGGCCAGAGTACAAGGAATCTAAAATTACACAGTTAAGTACTCTATGGGTACGAAAAAAAGTATGAAAAAAATGTTTGTAATTCTCTTTGAAGTACTGAAGTGATATCGACCAGAATGATAAATAAGGCACGCCAGTTCAAACGGCAAGCAAAACGGAGGCCAGAATGGCCTTGTACAAGGAATCAAAAATCACACGGTTAAGTACTCTATGGGTACGAAAAAAGTACGAAAAAATAACGTTTGTAATTCTCATTGAAGTACTGATGTGATATCGTCCAGAACGATAAATAAGGCACGCCGGCGCAAACGGCAAGCAAAACGGAGGCCAGAATGGCCTTGTACAAGGAATCAAAAATCACACAGTTAAGTACTCTATGGGTACGAAAAAAAGTACGAAAAAAAACATTTGTAAATCTCTTTGAAGTACTGATGTGATATCGACCAGAACGATAAATAAGGCACACCGGCGCAATCGGCAAGCAAAACGGAGGTCAGAATGGCCTTGTACAAGGAATCATAAATCAAACCGTTAAGTACTCTATGGGTACAAAAATGAGTATGAAAAAAACGTTTGTAATTCTCTTTGAAGTACTGATGTGATATCGACCAGAAGGATAAATAAGGCACGCCGGCGCAAACGGCAAGCAAAACGGATGCCAGAATCACACCGTTAAGTACTCTATGGGTACAAAAATAAGTACGAAAAAAATGTTTGTAATTCTCTTTGAAGTACTGATGTGATATCGACCAGAACGATAAATAAGGTTCACCGGCGCAAACGGCAAGCAAAACGGAGGTCAGAATGTCCTTGTACAAGGAATCAAAAATCACACAGTTAAGTACTCTATGGGTACCAAACAAATTACGAAGAAAAACATTTGTAATTCTCATTGAAGTACTAATGTGTTATCGACCAGAACGATAAATAAGGCACGCCGGCGCAAACGGCAAGCAAAACGGAGGCCAGAATGGCCTTGTACAAGGAATCAAAAATCACACAGTTAAGTACTCTATGGGTACGAAAAAAAGTACGAAAAAAAATGTTTTTAATTCTCTTTGAAGTACTGATGTGATATCGACCAGAACGATAAATAAGGCACGCCGGCGCAAACGTCAAGCAAATCGGAGGCTAGAATCACACCGTTAAGTACTCTATGGGTACAAAAATAAGTACGGAAAAAAACGTTTGTAATTCTCTTTGAAGTACTGTTGTGATATCGACCAAAACGATAAATAAGGCATGCCGGTGCAAACGACAAGCAAAACGGAGGCCAGAATGGCCTTGTACAAGGAATCAAAAATCACACCGTTAAAGTACTCTATGGGTACAAAAAAGAGTACGAAAAAATCATTTGTAATTCCCTTTGAAGTACTGATGTGATATCGACCAGAACGATAAATAAGGCACGCCGGCGCAAACGGCAAGCAAAACGGAGTCCAGAATGGCCTTGTACAAGGAATCAAAAATCACACCGTTAAGTACTCTACGGGTAAAAAAAGAGTACGAAAAAAAACGTTTGTAATTCTCTTTGAAGTACTGATGTGATATCGAACAGAACGATAAATAAGGCACGCCGGTGCGAACGGCAAGCAAAACGGAGGCCAGAATGGCCTTGTACAAGGAATCAAAAATCACACCGTTAAATACTCTAAGGGTACAAAAAAGAGTACGAAAAAAACGTTTGTAATTCTCTTTGAAGTACTGATGTGATATAGACCAGAACGATAAAGAAGGCACGCCGGCGCAATCGGCAAGCAAAACGGAGGCCAGAATGGCCTTGTATAAGGAATCAAAAATCACACAGTTAAGTACTCTATGGGTACGAAAAAAAGTATGAAAAAAATGTTTGTAATTCTCTTTAAAGTACTGAAGTGATATCGACCAGAACGATAAATAAGGCACGCCAGTTAAAACGACAAGCAAAACGGAGGCCAGAATGGCCTTGTACAAGGAATCAAAAATCACACGATTAAGTACTCCATGGGTACGAAAAAAAGTATGAAAAAAAACGTTTGTAATTCTCCTTGAAGTACTGATGTGGTATCGACCAGAACGATAAACAAGGTACGCCGGCGCAAATGTCAAGCTAAACGGAGGTCAGAATGTCCTTGTACAAGGAATCAAAAATCACACAGTTAAGTACTCTATGGGTACGAAACAAAGTACGAAGAAAAACGTTTGTAATTCTCATTGAAGTACTGATGTGTTATCGACCAGAACGATAAGTAAGGCACGCCCGCAAAAACGGCTTGCAAAACGGAGGCCATAATGGCCTTGTACAAGGAATAGAAAATCACACCGTTAAGTAGTCTATGGGTACGAAAAAGAGTACAAAAAAAAACTTTTGTAATTCTCTTTGAAGTACTGATGTGATATCGACTAGAACGATAAATATGGCACGCCGGCGCAAACGGCAATAAAAAAGGAGGCCAGAATGGCCTTGTACAAGGAATCAAAAATCACACAGCTAAGTACTCTATGGGTACGAAAAAAAATTATGAAAAACAACGTTTGTAATTCTCTTTAAAGTACTGATGTGGTATCGACCAGAATGATAAATAAGGTACGCCGGCGCAAACAGCAAGCAAAACGGAGGTCAGAATGTCCATGTACAAGGAATCAAAAATCACACAGTTAAGTACTCTATGGGTACGAAACAAAGTACGAAGAAAAACATTTGTAATTCTCATTGAAGTACTGATGTGTTATCGACCAGAACGATAAATAAGGCACGCCCGCGCAAACGGCTTATAAAACGGAGGCCAGAATGGCCTTGTACTGGGAATAAAAAATCACACCGTTAAGTACTCTGTGGGTACGAAAAAGAGTACGAAAAAAAACGTTTGTAATTCTCTTTGAAGTATTGATGTGATATCGACCAGAACGATAAATAAGGCACGCCGGCGCAAACGGCAAGCAAAACGGATGCCAGAATGGCCGTGGACAAGGAATCAAAAATCACACAGTTGAGTACTCTTTGGGAACAAAAAAAAGTACAAAAAAAACGTTTGTAATTCTCTTTGAAGTATTGATGTGATATCGACCAGAACGATATATAAGGCATGCCGGCGCAAATGGCAAGCAAAACGGAGGCCAGAATGGCCTTGTACAAGGAATCAAAAATTACACATTTAAGTACCCTATGGGTACGAAAAAAGTACGATAAAAACGTTTGTAATTATCTTTGAAGAACTGATGTGATATCGACCAGAACGATAAATAAGGCACGCCGGTGCAAAAGGCAAGCAAAACGGAGCCCAGAATGGCCTTGTACAAGGAATCAAAAATCACCCAGTTAAGTACACTATGGGTACGAATAAAAGTATGAAATTTTTTTTTTTGTAATTCTCTTTGAAGTACTGATATGGTATCGACCAGAACGATAAATAAGGTACGCCGGCGCAAACGACAAGCAAAATGGAGGTCAGAATGGCCTTGTACAAGGAATCAAAAATCACCCAATTAAGTACTCTATGGGTACGAAAAAAAGTATGAAAAAAACTTTTGTAATTCTCTTTGAAGTACTGATGTGGTATCGACCAGAACGATAAATAAGGTACGCCGGCGCAAACGGCAAGCAAAACGCAGGTCAGAATGGCCTTGTACAAGGAATCAAAAATCACTCCATTAAGTACTCTATGGGTACAAAAATGAGTATGAAAATAAACGTTTGTAATTTTCATTCAAGTACTGATGTGATATCGACCAGAACGATAAATAAGGCACGCCGGCGCAAACGGCAAGCAAAACGGAGGCCAGAATCACACCGTTAAGTGCTCCATGGGTACAAAAATAAGTGCGAATAAAATGTATGTAATTCTCTTTGAAGTACTGATGTGATATCGACCAGAACGATAAATAAGGTTCACCGGCACAAACGGCAAGCAAAACGGAGGCCAGAGTACAAGGAATATAAAATTACACAGTTAAGTACTCTATGGGTACGAAAAAAAGTATGAAAAAAATGTTTGTAATTCTCTTTGAAGTACTGAAGTGATATCGACCAGAATGATAAATAAGGCACGCCAGTTCAAACGGCAAGCAAAACGGAGGCCAGAATGGCCTTGTACAAGGAATCAAAAATCACACAGTTAATTACTCTATGGGTACGAAAAAAAGTATGAAAAAATGTTTGTAATTCTCTTTGAAGTACTGATGTGATATCGACCAGAACGATAAATAAGGCACGCCGGCGCAAACGGCAAGCAAAACGGAGGCCAGAATGGCCTTGTACAAGGAATCAAAAATCACACAGTTAAGTACTCTATGGGTACGAAAAAAAGTATGAAAAAAAACTTTTGTAATTCTTTTTAAAGTACTGATGTGGTATCGACCAGAACGATAAATAAGGTACACCGGCGCAATCGGCAAGCAAAACGGAGGTCAGAATGGCCTTGTACAAGGAATCATAAATCAAACCGTTAAGTACTCTATGGGTACAAAAATGAGTACGAAAAAAACGTTTGTAATTCTCTTTGAAGTACTGATGTGATATCGACCAGAAGGATAAATAAGGCACGCCGGCGCAAACGGCAAGCAAAACGGATGCCAGAATCACACCGTTAAGTACTCTATGGGTACATAAATAAGTACGAAAAATATGTTTGTAATTCTCTTTGAAGTACTGATGTGATATCGACCAGAACGATAAATAAGGTTCACCGGCGCAAACGGCAAGCAAAACGGAGGTCAGAATGTCCTTGTACAAGGAATCAAAAATCACACAGTTAAGTACTCTATGGGTACCAAACAAAGTACGAAGAAAAACATTTGTAATTCTCATTGAAGTACTAATGTGTTATCGACTAGAACGATAAATAAGGCACGCCGGCGCAAACGGCAAGCAAAACGGAGGCCAGAATGGCCTTGTACAAGGAATCAAAATTCACACCGTTAAGTACTCTATGGGTACAAAAAAAGTTACGAAAAAAAATGTTTTTAATTCTCTTTGAAGTACTGATGTGATATCGACCAGAACGATAAATAAGGCACGCCGGCGCAAACGTCAAGCAAATCGGAGGCTAGAATCACACCGTTAAGTACTCTATGGGTACAAAAATAAGTACGGAAAAAAACGTTTGTAATTCTCTTTGAAGTACTGTTGTGATTTCGACCAAAACGATAAATAAGGCATGCCGGTGCAAACGACAAGCAAAACGGAGGCCAGAATGGCCTTGTACAAGGAATCAAAAATCACACCGTTAAAGTACTCTATGGGTACAAAAAAGAGTACGAAAAAATCATTTGTAATTCCCTTTGAAGTACTGATGTGATATCGACCAGAACGATAAATAAGGCACACCGGCGCAAACGGCAAGCAAAACGGAGTCCAGAATGGCCTTGTACAAGGAATCAAAAATCACACCGTTAAGTACTCTACGGGTAAAAAAAGAGTACGAAAAAAAACGTTTGTAATTCTCTTTGAAGTACTGATGTGATATCGAACAGAACGATAAATAAGGCACGCCGGTGCAAACGGCAAGCAAAACGGAGGCCTGAATGGCCTTGTACAAGGAATCAAAAATCACACCATTAAATACTCTAAGGGTACAAAAAAGAGTACGAAAAAAACGTTTGTAATTCTCTTTGAAGTACTGATGTGATATAGACCAGAACGATAAAGAAGGCACGCCGCGCAATCGGCAAGCAAAACGGAGGCCGAATGGCCTTGTATAAGGAATCAAAATCACACGTTAAGTACTCTATGGGTACGAAAAAAAGTATGAAAAAAATGTTTGTAATTCTCTTTAAAGTACTGAAGTGATATCGACCAGAACGATAAATAAGGCACGCCAGTTAAAACGACAAGCAAAACGGAGGCCAGAATGGCCTTGTACAAGGAATCAAAAATCACACGATTAAGTACTCCATGGGTACGAAAAAAAGTATGAAAAAAAACATTTGTAATTCTCCTTGAAGTACTGATGTGGTATCGACCAGAACGATAAACAAGGTACGCCGGCGCAAACGTCAAGCTAAACGGAGGTCAGAATGTCCTTGTACAAGGAATCAAAAATCACACAGTTAGTACTCTATGGGTACGAAACAAAGTACGAAGAAAAACGTTTGTAATTCTCATTGAAGTACTGATGTGTTATCGACTAGAACGATAAGTAAGGCACGCCCGCAAAAACGGCTTGCAAAACGGAGGCCATAATGGCCTTGTACAAGGAATAGAAAATCACACCGTTAAGTAGTCTATGGGTACGAAAAAGAGTACAAAAAAAAACTTTTGTAATTCTCTTTGAAGTACTGATGTGATATCGACTAGAACGATAAATATGGCACGCCGGCGCAAACGGCAATAAAAAAGGAGGCCAGAATGGCCTTGTACAAGGAATCAAAAATCACACAGCTAAGTACTCTATGGGTACGAAAAAAAAGTATGAAAAACAACGTTTGTAATTCTCTTTAAAGTACTGATGTGGTATCGACCAGAATGATAAATAAGGTACGCCGGCGCAAACAGCAAGCAAAACGGAGGTCAGAATGTCCATGTACAAGGAATCAAAAATCACACAGTTAAGTACTCTATGGGTACGAAACAAAGTACGAAGAAAAACATTTGTAATTCTCATTGAAGTACGGATGTGTTATCGACCAGAACGATAAATAAGGCACGCCCGCGCAAACGGCTTATAAAACGGAGGCCAGAATGGCCTTGTACTGGGAATAAAAAATCACACCGTTAAGTACTCTGTGGGTACGAAAAAGAGTACGAAAAAAAACGTTTGTAATTCTCTTTGAAGTATTGATGTGATATCGACCAGAACGATAAATAAGGCACGCCGGCGCAAACGGCAAGCAAAACGGATGCCAGAATGGCCGTGGACAAGGAATCAAAAATCACACAGTTGAGTACTCTTTGGGAACAAAAAAAAGTACAAAAAAAACGTTTGTAATTCTCGTTGAAGTATTGATGTGATATCGACCAGAACGATATATAAGGCATGCCGGCGCAAATGGCAAGCAAAACGGAGGCCAGAATGGCCTTGTACAAGGAATCAAAAATTACACATTTAAGTACCCTATGGGTACGAAAAAAGTACGATAAAAACGTTTGTAATTATCTTTGAAGAACTGATGTGATATCGACCAGAACGATAAATAAGGCACGCCGGTGCAAAAGGCAAGCAAAACGGAGCCCAGAATGGCCTTGTACAAGGAATCAAAAATCACCCATTTAAGTACACTATGGGTACGAAAAAAAGTATGAAATTTTTTTTTTGTAATTCTCTTTGAAGTACTGATATGGTATCGACCAGAACGATAAATAAGGTACGCCGGCGCAAACGACAAGCAAAATGGAGGTCAGAATGGCCTTGTACAAGGAATCAAAAATCACCCAATTAAGTACTCTATGGGTACGAAAAAAAGTATGAAAAAAACTTTTGTAATTATCTTTGAAGTACTGATGTGGTATCGACCAGAACGATAAATAAGGTACGCCGGCGCAAACGGCAAGCAAAACGCAGGTCAGAATGGCCTTGTACAAGGAATCAAAAATCACTCCGTTAAGTACTCTATGGGTACAAAAATGAGTATGAAAATAAACGTTTGTAATTTTCATTCAAGTACTGATGTGATATCGACCAGAACGATAAATAAGGCACGCCGGCGCAAACGGCAAGCAAAACGGAGGCCATAATCACACCGTTAAGTGCTCCATGGGTACAAAAATAAGTGCGAATAAAATGTATGTAATTCTCTTTGAAGTACTGATGTGATATCGACCAGAACGATAAATAAGGTTCACCGGCACAAACGGCAAGCAAAACGGAGGCCAGAGTACAAGGAATATAAAATTACACAGTTAAGTACTCTATGGGTACGAAAAAAGGTATGAAAAAAATGTTTGTAATTCTCTTTGAAGTACTGAAGTGATATCGACCAGAATGATAAATAAGGCACGCCAGTTCAAACGGCAAGCAAAACGGAGGCCAGAATGGCCTTGTACAAGGAATCAAAAATCACACGGTTAAGTACTCTATGGGTGCGAAAAAAAGTATGAAAAAAATGTTTGTAATTCTCTTTGAAGTACTGATGCGATATCGACCAGAACGATAAATAAGGCACGCCGGCGCAAACGGCAAGCAAAACGGAGGCCAGAATGGCCTTACAAGGAATCAAAAATCACACAGTTAAGTACTCTATGGGTACGAAAAAAAGTATGAAAAAAAACTTTAGTAATTCTTTTTGAAGTACTGATGTGGTATCGACCAGAACGATAAATAAGGGACACCGGCGCAATCGGCAAGCAAAACGGAGGTCAGAATGGCCTTGTACAAGGAATCATAAATCAAACCGTTAAGTACTCTATGGGTACAAAAATGAGTACGAAAAAAACGTTTGTAATTCTCTTTGAAGTACTGATGTGATATCGACCAGAACGATAAATAAGGCACGCCGGTGCAAACGGCAAGCAAAACGGAGGCCAGAATGGCCTTGTACAAGGAATCAAAAATCACACAGTTAAGTACTCTATGGGTACGAAAAAAAGTACGAAAAATATGTTTGTAATTCTCTTTGAAGTACTGATGTGATATCGACCAGAACGATAAATAAGGTTCACCGGCGCAAACGGCAAGCAAAACGGAGGTCAGAATGTCCTTGTACAAGGAATCAAAAATCACACAGTTAAGTACTCTATGGGTACCAAACAAAGTACGAAGAAAAACATTTGTAATTATCATTGAAGTACTAATGTGTTATCGACCAGAACGATAAATAAGGCACGCCGGCGCAAACGGCAAGCAAAACGGAGGCCAGAATGGCCTTGTACAAGGAATCAAAATTCACACCGTTAAGTACTCTATGGGTACAAAAAAAGTTACGAAAAAAAATGTTTTTAATTCTCTTTGAAGTACTGATGTGATATCGACCAGAACGATAAATAAGGCACGCCGGCGCAAACGTCAAGCAAATCGGAGGCTAGAATCACACCGTTAAGTACTCTATGGGTACAAAAATAAGTACGGAAAAAAACGTTTGTAATTCTCTTTGAAGTACTTTTGTGATATCGACCAAAACGATAAATAAGGCATGCCGGTGCAAACGACAAGCAAAACGGAGGCCAGAATGGCCTTGTACAAGGAATCAAAAATCACACCGTTAAAGTACTCTATGGGTACAAAAAAGAGTACGAAAAAATCATTTGTAATTCCCTTTGAAGTACTGATGTGATATCGACCAGAACGATAAATAAGGCACGCCGGCGCAAACGGCAAGCAAAACGGAGGCTAGAATGGCCTTGTACAAGAATCAAAAATCACACCGTTAAGTACTATGGGTACGAAAAAAAACGTTTGTAATTCTCTTTGAAATCCTGATGTGATATCGACCAGAACGATAAATAAAACGCGCCCGGTGCAAACGGCAAAGCAAAGCGGAGGCTGAATGGCCTTGTACAAGGAATCAAAAATCACACCGTTAAATACTCTAAGGGTACAAAAAAGTACGAAAAAACGTTTGTAATTCTCTTTGAAATCTTGATGTGATATGGACGAACGATAAAGAAGGCACGCCGGTAATCGGCAAGCAAAGCGGAGGCGAATGGCCTTGTATAAGGAATCAAAAATCACACAGTTAAGTACTCTATGGGTACGAAAAAAAGTACGAAAAAAATGTTTGTAATTCTCTTTGAAGTACTGAAGTGATATCGACCAGAACGATAAATAAGGCACACCAGTTAAAACGACAAGCAAAACGGAGGCCAGAATGGCCTTGTACAAGGAATCAAAAATCACACGATTAAGTACTCCATGGGTACGAAAAAAAGTATGAAAAAAAACGTTTGTAATTCTCTTTGAAGTACTGATGTGGTATCGACCAGAACGATAAACAAGGTACGCCGGCGCAAACGTCAAGCTAAACGGAGGTCAGAATGTCCTTGTACAAGGAATCAAAAATCACACAGTTAAGTACTCTATGGGTACGAAACAAAGTACGAAGAAAAACGTTTGTAATTCTCATTGAAGTACTGATGTGTTATCGACCAGAACGATAAGTAAGGCACGCCCGCAAAAACGGCTTGCAAAACGGAGGCCAGAATGGCCTTGTACAAGGAATAGAAAATCACACCGTTAAGTAGTCTATGGGTATGAAAAAGAGTACGAAAAAAAACTTTTGTAATTCTCTTTAAAGTACTGATGTGATATCGACTAGAACGATAAATATGGCACGCCGGCGCAAACGGCAATAAAAAAGGAGGCCAGAATGGCCTTGTACAAGGAATCAAAAATCACACAGTTAAGTACTCTATGGGTACGAAAAAAAGTAAGAAAAAAAACGTTTGTAATTCTCTTTGAAGTACTGATGTGAGATCGACCAGAATGATAAATAAGGCACAACGGCGCAAACGGCAAGCAAAACGGAGGCAGAATGTCGTTGTACAAGGAATCAAAAATTACACGGTTAAGTACTCTATGGGTACGAAAAAAGTTTGAAAAAAAAAGTTTGTTATTCTCTTTTAAATCAGATGTGATATCGACCAGAACGATAAATAAGGCACGCCGGCGCAAACGGAAAGAAAAACAGAGGCAAGAATGGCCTGTACAATGAATAAAAAATCACACAGTTAAAGACTCTATGGGTACGAAACAAAATACGAAAAAAAACATTTGTAATTCTCGTTGAAGTACTGATGTGATATCGACCAGAACGATAAATAAGGCATGCCGGCCCAAACGGCAAGCAAAACGGAGGCCAGAATGGCCTTGTACAAGTAATCAAAAATCACACAGTTATGTACTCTATGGGTACGAAAAAAACATTTGTAATTCTCTTTGAAGTACAGATGTGATATCGACCAGAACGTTAAATAAGGCACGCCGGCGCAAACGGACTGCAAAACGGAGGCCAGAATGGCCTTGTACAATGAATCAAAAATCACACAGTTAAGGACTCTATGGGTATGAAAAAAAGTACAAAAAAAACATTTGTAATTCTCTTTGATGTACTGATGTGGTATCGACCAGAACGATAAATAAGGTACACCGGTGCAAACGGCAAGCAAAACGGAGGTCAGAATGGCCTTGTACAAGGAATCAAAAATCACACCGTTAAGTACTCTATGGGTACAAAAAAAAGTACGAAAAAAAACGTTTGTAATTCTCATTGAAGTACTGATGTGTTAACGACCAGAACGATAAATAAGGCACGCCGGCGCAAACGGCAAGCAAAACGGAGGTCAGAATGGCCTTGTACAAGGAATAAAAAATCACACCGTTAAGTACTCTATAGGTACAAAACAAAGTACGAAATAAAACGTTTGAAATTCTCTTTGAAGTACTGATGTGACATCGACCAGAACGATAAATAAGGTATGCCCGCGCAAACGGCATGCAAAACGGAGGCCAGAATGGTCTTGTACAAGGAATCAAAATTGACACAGTTAAGTACTCTATGGGTACGAAAAAAAGTACGAAAAAAAACTTTTGTAATTCTCTTTGAAGTACTGATGTGATACCGACCAGAACGATAAATAAGGCACGCCGGCGCAAACGGCAAGCAAAACGGAGGCCATAATGGCCTTGTTCAAGGAATCAAAAATCACACAGTTAAGTACTCAATGGGTACGAAAAAGTATGAAAAAACGTTTGTAATTCTCTTTGAAGTACTGATGTGATATCGACCAGAATGATAAATAAGGCACGCCGGCGCAAACGGCAAGCAAAACGGAGGCCAGAATGGCCTTGTACAAGAATCAAAAATCACACAGTTAAGTACTTTATGGGTTTGAAAAAAAGTACGAAAAAAAACGTTTGTAATTCTCTTTGAAGTACTGATGTGATATCGACCAGAACGATAAATAAGGCACGCAGGCGCAAACGGCAAGCAAAACGGAGGCCAGAATGGCCTTGTACAAGGAATCAAAAATCACACAGTTAAGTATTTTATGGGTACGAAAAAAAGTACGAAAAAAAACGTTTGTAATTCTCTTTGAAGTACTGATGTGATATCGACCAGAACGATAAATAAGGCACGCGCGCAAACGGCAAGCAAAACGGAGGCAGAATGGCCTTGTACAAGAATCAAAAATCACACGATTAAGTACTCTAAGGGTACGAAAAAAGTATGAAAAAAATGTTTGTAATTCTATTTGAAGTACTGATGTGGTATCGACCAGAACGATAAATAAGATATGCCGGCGCAAACGGCAAGCAAAACGGAGGTCAGAATGTCCTTGTACAAGGAATCAAAAATCACACAGTTAAGTACTCTTTGGGTACGAAACAAAGTACGAAGAAAAACATTTGTAATTCTCATTGATGTACTGATGTGTTATCGACCCGAACGATAAATAAGGCACGCCCGTGCAAACGGGAAGCAAAACGGAGGTCAGAATGGCCTTGTACAAGGAATCAAAAATCACACCGTTAAGTACTCTGTGGGTACAAAAATGAGTACAAAAAAAACGTTCGTAATTCTCTTTGAAGTACTGATGTGATATCGACCAGAACGATAAATAAGGCATGCCGGCGCAAACGGCAAGTATAACGGAGGCCATAATCACACCGTTAAGTGCTCTATGGGTACAAAAATAAGTACGAAAAAAACGTTTGTAATTCTCTTTGAAGTACTGATGTGATATCGACCAGAACGATAATAAGGTTCACCGGCGCAAACGGCAAGCAAAACGGAGGCCAGAGTGGCCTTGTACAAGGAATCAAAAGTCACACAAGTTAAGTACTCTATGGGTACGAAAAAAGTATGAAAAAAAACTTCTGTAATTATCTTATAAGTACTGATGTGGTATCGACCAGAACGATAAATAAGGTACGCCGATGCAAACGGCAAGCAAAACGGAGGTCAGAATGGCCTTGTACAAGGAATCAAAAATCACACAAGTTAAGTACTCTATGGGTACGAAAAAAAGTATGAATTTTTTTTTTGTAATTCTCTTTGAAGTACTGATGTGGTATCGACCAGAACGATAAATAAGGTACGCCGGCGCAAACGGCAAGAAAAACGGAGGTCAGAATAGCCTTGTACAAGGAATCAAAAATCACACCGTTAAGTACTCTATGGGTACAAAAATGAGTCCAAAAAAAACGTTCGTAATTCTCTTTGAAGTACTAATGTGAGCTCGACCATAACGATAAATAAGGCATGCCGGCGCAAACGGCAAGCATAACGGAGGCCAGAATCACACGGTTAAGCGCTATATGGGTACAAAAATAAGTACGAAAAAAAACGTTTGTAATACTCTTTGAAGTACTGATGTGATATCGACCAGAACGATAATAAGGTTCACCGGCGCAAACGGCTAGCAAAACGGAGGCCAGAATGGCCTTGTACAAGGAATCAAAAATCACAAAAGTTAAGTACTCTATGGCTACGAAAAAAAGTATGACAAAAATCTTCTGTAATTCTCTTATAAGTACTGATGTGGTATCGACCAGAACGATAAATAAGGTACGCCGGCGCAAACGGCAAGCAAAATGGAGGTCAGAATGGGGTACAAGGAATCAAAAATCATGCCGTTAAGTACTCTATGGGTACAAAACAAAGTACGAAAAAAAACATTTGTAATTCTCATTGAAGTACCGATGTGTTATCGACCAGAACGATAAATAAAGCACGCCGGCGCAAACGGCAAGCAAAACGGAGGCCAGAATGGCCTTGTACAAGGAATCAAAAATCACACAGTTAAGTACTCTATGGGTACGAAAAAAAGTATGAAAAAAAACGTTTGTAATTCTCTTTGAAGTACTGATGTGGTATCGACCAGAACGATAAATAATGTACGCCGGCGCAAACGGCAAGCAAAACGGAGGTCATAATGTCCTTGTACAAGGAATCAAATCACACAGTTAAGTACTCTATGGGTACGAAACAAAGTACGAAGAAAAACATTTGTAATTCTCGATGAAGTACTGATGTGTTATCGACCAGAACGATAAATAAGGCACGGCCGCGGAAACGGCTTGAAAAATGGAGGCCAGAATGGCCTTGTACAAGGAATAAAAAAGCACACCGTTAAGTGCTCTATGGGTATGAAAAAGAGTACGAAAAAAACGTTTGTAATTCTCTTTGAAGTACTGATGTGATATCGACCAGAACGATAAATAAGGCACACCGGCCCAAACGGCAAGCAAAACGGAGGCCAGAATGGCCTTGTTCAAGGAATCAAAAATCACACAGTTAAGTACTCTATGGGTATGAAAAAAAAGTACGAAAAAAATGTTTGTAATTCTCTTTGAAGTACTGATGTGATATCGACCAGAACGATAAATAAGGCACGCCGGCGCAAACGGCAAGAAAAACGGAGGCCAGAATGGCCTTGTACAAGGAATCAAATATCACACAGTTAGGTAGTCTATGGGTAGGAAAAAAAGTACGAAATAAAACGTTTGTAATTCTCTTTGAAGTACTAATGTGATATCGACCAGAACGATAAATAAGGCACGCCGGCGCAAACGGCAAGCAAAACGGAGGCCAGAATGGCCTTGTACAAGAAATCAAAAATCACACAGTTAAGTACTCTATGGGTACGAAAAAAAGTACGAAAAAAAACGTTTGTAATTCTCTTTGAAGTACTGATGTGATATCGACCAGAACGATAAATAAGGCACGCCGGCACAAACGGCAAAAAAACGGAGGCCAGAATGGCCTTGTACAAGGAATCAAAAATCACACAGTTAAGTACTCTATGGGTACGAAAAAAAGTATGAAAAACAACGTTTGTAATTCTCTTTGAAGTACTGATGTGGTATCGACCAGAATGATAAATAAGGTACGCCGGCGCAAACGGCAAGCAAAACGGAGGTCAGAATGTCCATGTACAAGGAATCAAAAATCACACAGTTAAGTACTCTATGGGTACGAAACAAAGTACGAAGAAAAACATTTGTAATTCTCATTGAAGTACTGATGTGTTATCGACCAGAACGATAAATAAGGCACGCCCGCGCAAACGGCTTATAAAACGGAGGCCAGAATGGCCTTGTACTGGGAATAAAAAATCACACCGTTAAGTACTCTGTGGGTACGAAAAAGAGTACGAAAAAAAACGTTTGTAATTCTCCTTGAAGTATTGATGTGATATCGACCAGAACGATAAATAAGGCACGCCGGCGCAAACGGCAAGCAAAACGGAGGCCAGAATAGCCGTGGACAAGGAATCAAAAATCACACAGTTGAGTACTCTTTGGGAACAAAAAAAAGTACGAAAAAACGTTTGTAATTCTCTTTGAAGTACTTATGTGATATCGACCAGAACGATATATAAGGCATGCCGGCGCAAACGTAAGCAAAACGGAGGCCAGAATGGCCTTGTACAAGGAATAAAAAATTACACAGTTAAGTACCCTATGGGTACGAAAAAAGTACGATAAAAACGTTTGTAATTAACTTTGAAGTACTGATGTGATATCGACCAGAACGATAAATAAGGCACGCCGGTGCAAAAGGCAAGCAAAACGGTGGCCAGAATGGCCTTGTACAAGGAATCAAAAATCACCCAGTTAAGTACACTATGGGTACGAAAAAAAGTATGAATTTTTTTTTTGTAATTCTCTTTGAAGTATTGATGTGGTATCGACCAGAACGATAAATAAGGTACGCGGGCGCAAACGGCAAGCAAAACGGAGGTCAGAATGGCCTTGTACAAGGAATCACAAATCACACCGTTAAGTACTCTATGGGTACAAAAATGAGTACGAAAAAAAGGTTTGTAATTCTCTTTGAAGTACTGATGTGATATCGACCAGAACGATAAATAAGGCACGCCGGCGCAAACGGCAAGCAAAACGGAGGCCAGAATCACACCGTTAAGTGCTCTATGGGTACAAAATTAAGTACGAAAAAAAACGTTTGTAATTCTCTTTGATGTACTGATGTGATATCGACCAGAACGATAAATAAGGTTCACCGGCGCAAACAGCAAGCAAAACGGAGGCCAGAATGGCCTGGTACAAGGAATCAAAAATCACACAAGTTAAGTACTCTATGGGTACGAAAAAAAGTATGAATAAAAACTTCTGTAATTCTCTTTGAAGTACTGATGTGGTATCGACCAGAACGATAAATAAGGTACGCCGGCGTAAACGGCAAGCAAAACGGAGGTCAGAATGTCCTTGTACAAGGAATCAAAAATCACACAGTTAAGTACTCTATGGGTACGAAACAAAGTATGAAGAAAAACATTTGTAATTCTCATTGAAGTACTGATGTGTTATCGACCAGAACGATAAAAAAGGCACGCCCGCGCAAACGGCTTGCAAAACGGAGGCCAGAATGGCCTTGTACAAGGAATAAAAAATAATACCGTTGAGTACTCTGTGGGTTCGAAAAAGAGAACGAAAAAAAACGTTTGTAATTCTCTTTGAAGTACTGATGTGATATCGACCAGAACGATAAATAAGGCACGCCGGCGCAAACGGCAAGCAAAACGGAGTCCAAAATGGCCTTGTACAAGGAATCAAAAATCACACCGTTAAGTACTCTATGGGTACAAAAAAGAGTACGAAAAAAAACGTTTGTAATTCTCTATGAAGTACTGATGTGATATCGAACAGAACGATAAATAAAGCACTCCGGCGCAAACGGCAAGCAAAACGGAGGCCAGAATGACCTTGTACAAGGAATCAAAAATCACACCGTTAAGTACTCTATGGGTACAAAAAAGAGTTTGAAATAAACGTTTGTAATTCTCTTTGAAGTACTGATGTCAACCAGAACGATAAATAAGGCACGCCGGCGCAAACGGCAATCAAAACGGAGGCCAGAATGGCCTTGTACAAGGAATCAAAAATCACACAGTTATGTACTCTATGGGCACGAAAAAAACGAAAAAACATTTGTAATTCTCTTTGAAATATTGATGTGATATCGACCAGAATGATATATAAAGCACGCCCGGGCATAAGCGGTAAGCAAAAGCGGAGGCGAATGGCCTTGTACAAGGAATCAAAAATCACACGATTAAGTACTCTATGGGTACGAAAAAAATCTGAAAAAACATTTGTAATTCTCTTTGAAATCTTGATGTGATATCGACCAGAATGATAAATAAGGCACGCCGGCGCAAACGGAAAGCAAAACGAAGGCCAGAATGGCCTTGTACAAGGAATCAAAAATCACACAGTTAAGTACTCTATGGGAACGAAAAAATGTACGAAAAAAACGTTTCTAATTCTCATTGAAGTGCTGATGTGATATCGACCAGAACGATAAATAAGGCACGCCGGCGCAAACGGCAAGCAAAACGGAGTCCAAAATGGCCTTGTACAAGGAATCAAAAATCACACCGTTAAGTACTCTATGGGTACAAAAAAGAGTACGAAAAAAAACGTTTGTAATTCTCTATGAAGTACTGATGTGATATCGAACAGAACGATAAATAAAGCACTCCGGCGCAAACGGCAAGCAAAACGGAGGCCAGAATGGCCTTGTACAAGGAATCAAAAATCACACCGTTAAGTACTCTATGGGTACAAAAGAGAGTTTGAAATAAACGTTTGTAATTCTCTTTGAAGTACTGATGTGATATCAACCAGAACGATAATTAAGGCACGCCGGCGCAAACGGCAATCAAAACGGAGGCCAGAATGGCCTTGTACAAGGAATCAAAAATCACACAGTTATGTACTCTATGGGCACGAAAAAAACATTTGTAATTCTCTTTGAAGTACTGATGTGATATCGACCAGAATGATATATAAGGCACGCCGGCGCAAACGGTAAGCAAAACGAGGCCAGAATGGCCTTGTACAAGGAATCAAAAATCACACAGTTAAGTACTCTATGGGTACGAAAAAAAGTACGAAAAAAACATTTGTAATTCTCTTTGAAGTACAGATGTGATATCGACCAGAATGATAAATAAAGACGCTCGGTATAAGCGGAAAGCAAAAGCGAAGGCGAATGGCCTTGTACAAGAATCAAAAATCACACGATTAAGTACTCTATGGGAGCGAAAAATGTCTGAAAAAGCGTTTGTAATTCTCATTGAAGTCTTGATGTGATATCGACGAGCGATAAATAAAAGGCCCGGCGCAAGCGGCAAGCAAAGCGGAGGCCAGAATGGCCTTGTACAAGAATCAAAAATTACACGATTAAGTACTCTATGAGAAAAATCTGAAAAAACGTTTGTAATTATCTTTGAAATCTTGATGTGATATCGACGAGCGATAAATAAAGGAGCGGTATAAGCGCAAGCAAAAGCGGAGGCGAATGGCCTTGTACAAGAATAAAAATGACAGTTAAGTACTCTATGGAGTCGAAAAAGTATGAAAAAAACTTTTGTAATTCTCTTTGAAATCTTGATGTGGTATCGACGAGCGATAAATAAGATGCGCTTGGCGCAAGCAAAGCGAAGCAAAAGCCTTGTACAAGAATCAAAAATCACACGTTAAGTACTCTATGGGTACAAAAATGAGTCAAAACGTTTGTAATTCTCTTGAAATCTTGATGTGATATCGACGAGCGATAAATAAAGCGCGCCCGGCATAAGCGGCAATCAAAGCGGAGGCGAATGGCCTTGTACAAGAATCAAAAATCACACAGTTATGTACTCTATGGGTACGAAAAAAACATTTGTAATTCTCTTTGAAGTATTGATGTGATATCGACTAGAATGATATATAAGGCACGCCGGCGCAAACGGTAAGCAAAACGGAGGCCAGAATGGCCTTGTACAAGGAATCAAAAATCACACAGTTAAGTACTCTATGGGTACGAAAAAAGTACGAAAAAAAACATTGTAATTCTCTTTGAAGTACTGATGTGATATCGACCAGAACGATAAATAAGGCACGCCGGTGCAAACGGAAAGAAAAACGGAGGCCAGAATGGCCTTGTACAAGGAATCAAAAATCACACAGTTAAGTACTCTATGGGTACGAAAAAAAGTAAGAAAAAAACGTTTGCAATTCTCTTTGAATTACTGATGTGATATCGACCAGAACGATAAAAAAGGCACGCCGGCACAAACGGCAAGCAAAACGGAGGCAGAATGGCCTTGTACAAGGAATCAAAAATCACACGATTAAGTACTCTATGGAGTGCGAAAAAAACGTTTGTAATTATCTTTGAAATCTTGATGTGATATCGACCGAGCGATAAATAAAACGCCGGTATAAGCGCAAAGCAAAGCGGAGGCCAGAATGGCCTTGTACAAGGAATCAAAAATGACCACGATTAAGTACTCTATGGAGTCCGAAAAAAGTATGAAAAAAACTTTTGTAATTCTCTTTGAAGTACTGATGTGATATCGACCAGAACGATAAATAAGGAACGCCGGCGCCAATGGCAAGCAAAACGGAGGCCAGAATGGCCTTGTACAAGGAATCAAAAATCACACAGTTATGTACTCTATGGCTACGAAAAAAAGTACGAAAAAAACATTTGTAATTCTCTTTGAAGTACTGATGTGATATCGACCAGAATGATAAATAAGGCACGCCGGCGCAAACGGTAAGCAAAACGGAGGCCAGAATCACACCGTTATGTACTCTATGGGTACAAAAATAAGTACGAAAAAAACGTTTGTAATTCTCTTTGAAGTACTGATGTGATATCGACCAGAACGATAAATAAGGTACGCCGGCGCCAACGGCAAGCAAAACGGAGGCCAGAATGGCCTTGTACAAGGAATCAAAAATCACACGGTTAAGTACTCTAAGGGTACAAAAAAGTGTTTGAAAAAAACATTTGTAATTCTCTTTGAAGTACTGATGTGATATCGACCAGAACGATAAATAAGGCACGCCGGCGCAAACGGCAAGCAAAACGGAGGCCAGAATGGCCTTGTACAAGGAATCAAAAATCACACAGTTAAGTACTCTATGGGTACGAAAAAAAGTACGAAAAAA